>JAPEBW010001724.1:0-19719 GCA_027405785.1 Ophiocordyceps robertsii | reverse complement strand
TTATATCTTTTAAGGTGCTTCCGTAGTTAGAAACGGGTTAAACTATAATTAAGATATCCCGCGGAAATCCTTAGAAATCCCTTAAAGATACCGGCGAAATCCGCTTAATAGTTTCTATAGTATCTCTTATAGTTAGATACGTTATAGACTATAGTTAAGTAGGCTCTTAACCGTCCGTAGTTATATGCCGGAAACCTTAGCGGGGTCTAACCGGTAATATTCGTCGTATTTCCTTAGGCGAGCCTTTATAGTGCGTGCTCCGGGCGTTCTTATCGCGGGGTTTTATAAGGCTTCTTTAAGAGTAAAGTAAAGAGTCTAGTCATAGCCGTCTAGATTCCGTAACATATAAGTAAATCGTAATAGCTTATTAAGGTTTAATAGCTAAACGTTTAAGGAAGCCTTAACTATTTAAACGCTTTATAGCTTTTAAATAACTACTTACTATACTAAGCTATGTTTTTATATAGCAACGTCTTAGTTAAGGTTAAGGGGGTATTTATTTTCGATATATCGGTAAAGCTTATTTTTTAAAAGGAATACTTCGCTATAAAATCTATATACTTTATTAGCTTCTTATACTAAGTTTGCTATAGTATAAATTATAGTTTTTTTAAGGCTTTTATTAGTATTTAACTAAGCTCTTTTTATATTATACTCTTCGTCCCTTAAATAGTTATTAGTCTTTACTATAGTTCTTTCCTTAGTTATAAAGTATGCTTATTTTAGCTTTAGTATTAATAAGTATATAGTCTTAAAGGTTCTTTCTTTTTTAAGCTAAAGAACCTTAGCTTATATTCTTAACTATTTAGATAAGTTTCTTCTTTAATTTAATAAGCGCTATAAGGCTTATAGTATATCCGCTTTTACTAAGGGGTTTAAGAATATAACCCGCGGCCTTAATAAGCCCTTAATAAATAGCTAGGGCGTTTTAAACTATCTTTTAAGTGCGTATAAGGTATAGCTAGTCGGCCCTCGCTTTTTTATAAGTTAGACTTATTTCTTTTACGCTAGTAAGTACTTTTAAGATCCTTAAGTATATTTAACTTATATTTAAGGAAGAATCTTTTTATATTCGTTAATCTATTTATTAATATCCTCGTTTCCTACTAAATATTATAAGGACTTTTCTAAATAAACGTTTAACTTTTAGTAATTTACTATAGTTAAGTAGTTTAGCTAATAAAGCATAGCCTTAGCTTTATATTATAAGCGCGATATTTAAGATTTAAAGTCGGATCTTATTATTATATTTTTAATAATAAAATGCTTTTTATTAAGTGCTTATATCCCTATATTTAAGCGGAATTTAAACCGTTTTTATAAAGCGGAGATCTATTAGCTTAGTTTAATGCTAAGCTTACTAAGTTCTTTTTATTATAGTTTTAAAAGGTCCCCGGAATACTATTCCGCCGTACTTTTATAGAGGAATAAGGGTAATTAAATAGCTAATTTATCTATATAAGCCTTGCCTTTATTAGCGTTTTAGCTAATAAAGTTAATAAAACGGTCTACTTCTTAAAATATATTAGCTTTATCGTTTTCCTAAACTTTATTAAGGGATACTTTTAAAGGTCTTAATAAGTTAAATCTCTTTATATTCCTAGCTTATAGTTAAGGTTTTTCGTAAGGCTTAGTAAGTATATCTTTTTTTCTTAGTGCTTATTAAAGTCTTTAACTTATAAGGTTATAAGGACTTAAGCTATAGCTTAAGCCTTATTATATAAGGAGGGCCGGGTCCGTATATATAAACATAGACCCGCCGTATATAAGCAGGCTCTTTCTAGCTTATTATTATAATACTACAACCGGCACCTATATACTAGCCTTTACTTACTTTATAATAGTATAAGCTATTAATTATAAACTCGTTCGATAGTATAATAGCAAGAGCTCCGCCTTAAGCGGAGCGGGATAACGCTATTATAAAGTCGTTACGGAACGCCTTAAAAGCATTAAAGGGTGCGTTAGCCGGCTAAAAAAATAACTTCCTCGCTATACTAAGGGGGCCGACTATAAAGCTTATTTTAACCCTTATAGTATTAGCCGCGCTAAGAACGGCGCTTATAATTACTATAGTATAAAAGCGGCTCTTATAGCTAATATAAGATAAGAAGCTAAAGAGCTTTTACTTTTTCCTTAGCTAGCTATAAGCGAAATACTATACTAACGAGGAATACGGCCTTAATAGCGGCTAAAGCGCCGTTTAGTACGCGCTCTTATATACGCTACTAAAGCCTTAAATATAGAGGATCGCGGGCTTTTAAGAAAAAGGGGGCTATAATAGCTCCCGGGACCCTTAAGACCTTTTTTAGCACCTTATCCACGCGTTTAGCAATATATAGGAATAAGAAAAAGCGTAAGATAAGCTACGCACCCTTAAATAAAGGGACGGATAGTCTTTTAAGGAGTTCCTTCTTAAGTTTAAGGAAACCCTGTTTTAAGTAGCGGGTATAATAATATAAAAAGATAGCGCGAAGCTAATATAGCTATAAAACTTAATTACTTTAGCACTCTATAAGCTACTTATCCTTATTATTATACTATTTATATATAGCGAGTACGTTAGCCGCCTTATAAAAGTAGCTTAAGGTTATAAATAGATACCTTACTTTTAAAAGTTATAGAAGCGTACTTTATATAGCGGGGATAAGGTTACCCCCTTTTTATAAGACGCGCCTACCGTTAATATTAATAGCGATACCCTTATAACCGCGATAAGGACCGACTATATAAAACGCCCGAAAAAGGCGTCTACGACCTTAACCTTTTTTATACTAGCAGGCTAGTCCTCTTAATAGTAGGCTAAATAGGTCTTTAGCGATAAGATCTAAAAACAACGTGCTAATAGCTAATACTTACGCTATAAAGCGGGCTTTTACTTCGCTATAAAGTGCCCGTATAAGCCGGTAAAGCGTCTTTTTATAAGAATCCGCTTTAAAGCGGTTAATATACTACCTTCGCTCGCCTTAAACGATAAGGACCCCGCCTCTTATAAGGTAAAGGGAAAAGAATAGCTTTAAAGCAAAGATAGGCCTTAAAGCTATAGTTATTAATATAGGTAAGGTAAGAGCTAGTAGCTTATATAAAAGAGGATCTTACTTTAATATAGGTTATACTTAATTAGTCCGAATCTCTTACCGCTCTTATAAATAAGGAATATTAGTACTACGCTATAGTAAATAAAGCGTTCGCACGTTAAATATAAGTGCTTATTAAGAGGATTACCCTACGCTAAGTAAAGGGCGCCTTAAGTATAATAAAGGGTACGGAGATTAAAGGTATTACTTAGCTAGCTATAGAAGTAGCCGGCTGCTTAAAGCTTATTGTAGTATATATAATCCCGGAGCTTAAATTCCCTTTAATTTTAAAGAAGCCTTAGCTTATATATACATAGTCCTTCTTAGTTCCGTACTAAAAGAGGCTATAGTTCGGCCTAGCGGAGATATAGCTACGCTATATTAACGGCGCCTTTAAGGAGATAGGGGCTATACTAAGGCTAGCTAACGCTACTAAAGTGCTTGCCTTAGTCTTTATAAGTATAGTTAAACGGCTTATATACTAAAAGGGCAAGGCCGCTACTAACGCAGCGATCTACGCTATAAGCCTTATAGATATTAATAAGGCCTTAA
This sequence comes from Ophiocordyceps robertsii, assembly GCA_027405785.1. Classification (NCBI taxonomy): domain Eukaryota; kingdom Fungi; phylum Ascomycota; class Sordariomycetes; order Hypocreales; family Ophiocordycipitaceae; genus Ophiocordyceps; species Ophiocordyceps robertsii. Next base: position 16,090 of record JAPEBW010001724.1, on the reverse strand, counting down.
AGACTAAGACGCTAAAATTGCTTATAGACTTATAAAGGGTAATCTTTTAGTGCTTTTACGATTTATTACCGCTTTTTATAAAGCATAAGGCTAATAAGCTTAACCTTTATAAGCTAGGAGTTAATTATAAGATCCTTATCTATACGGATAAGCGAGGAAAGGAGTTCCCTACGCCTTTTAAGCCGCTATATAGCATATCCTAGGCCGAGTTGTTAGTACTTAAGAAGACCCTTTAAGACCTTTTAAATAAAGGGTTTATTTAAGCAAGTAGCTTTAAGGTAAGCGCCTTAGTGCTTTTCGTTTAAAAACTAAGGGGCGGAATCTACTTTTACTATAACTATCGGGCCCTTAACGTAATTACGCGGCTAAACTATTACCCGCTCCTTTTAATCTTTAATACGCTCTATAACCTATTAAAAGCGAAGTAGTTTACTAAGCTTAACGTTATATAAGCGTTCTATAAGGTGCGGATTATAGAGGGTAAGGAGTAAAAGACGGCCTTCCGTACTTATTATAGCTTATTTAAGTAGCTAGTAACCCCTTTTAGTCTTACTAAGGCCTTAGCTACCTTTTAATATTATATTAATAACGTCCTTCGCGACTTCCTTAATAAGTTCGCCTCCGCTTATATTAATAATATTCTTATTTATAGTAGCGGCTTATATAAGAACTATATATAAAAAGTGCGGAAGGTCTTAAACCGCCTTTACCTATATAGCTTATACCTTAATTTAAATAAGTGCGAGTTTAGGGTTAAGCGTATAAAGTACTTTAAGTTCGTAATTTATACTAGCGTAAGCATTTAAGCGGACCCTGTTAAGATATAAGCGATTTAAGACTAAGATGCCCCGATAATACAGACTAGTATACGGAGCTTTTTAGGCTTCGCTAATTACTAATATATATTTATCTATAAGTTTTCTAAAATTATTATACCGTTAAACGAGATTATAGGAAAAAAGGTAGCTTTCCGTTTAAGACTTATATAAGAAAGTGCGTTCTATACGCTTAAGAACCTATTTTTATAGGCCTTAGTACTGCTTTAATAAGATTTTAACCGCACTACTATAGTAAAAGCAGACTATAGCGGCTAGGCGCTTAAAAGCACGCTCTTATAAGAGGTAAAGGGGCGAAAGTAGCTTATAGCCTTTTACTTAAAGAAGCTAACTCCGGCGGAAAAAAACTACGCTATTTACGATAAAAGGATACTCGCTATTATTAGCTATCTTAAGCAATAGCAAGCAGAGCTTTATAGTTATAAGAGCTTTAAAGTCCTTATAGACTACCGGAACCTTAGGTATTTTATAACTTACTAGTACCTCTTTAAGCAGTAAGCCCGTTAAGCTAAGTACTTATCCCGCTTTAACTTTTAGATTAAGTATAAGCTAGGTTAAGACTCCGCTATCTTAAATATGCTTTTTTAGTAAGATTAAGACCGTACTATAAATATAGATATTAAGGCGCGGGATCTATAGCTTATTCCGTAGGCGGCGTTGCGTATATATATTAAGGTCTTCTTTATTAAGGAACCTTCGACCTCTTTATTTAGTGCTTTTATTAAGGAGCCTTTAACCCCCTTATTTAATAAGGTAGACCCGCCTGCTATATTAAAAGCGGGTATCCCGCCCTCTTTACTAACACCTCCTTAAGCGCTAGGTTTAAGGGACTAAGTAAGCCCGGGCGCTTAAGTAACGAGGATCTTTTAAGATAAGGGCCTTTAATATCTTTAAGATAGGCTAGCTTCTTAAGACCGTATATATAAAAGCGTGCGGCGCGCTATAGAATCCGGCACGCGTTCCTTAAATCCGAAGCTATGATTAAAGATATAGGTAGCGGACTACTATATCGACTTAAGGGGGCACCTCCGCTAAAGGGGTAGGTTATAGGTACTAAGCGCCTCTTATATAACGGAAGCTAATAAAAGGAACGCCTTACTAAAGGATAAGCTAAAAAATAAGCTTTAAAGGAAGCTAGTATAGCTAATCTATAACTTTAGTATTATTAGCTACCCCGGCTAATAAGGTATAGTAGTAAGGCTTATAAAGGACTTTTATTAGCCCTTTATATAGTACTATATATACCGCTTCCTTTATAACTATAATATTTATAGCTATATAAAGATTTAGCAGGCGCTTTATAAAGGGCTCTTAAAGTAGCTGCCGATCTTAAACCGGTTTTAAATATATATTTAAATAGATTTTATAATAGACCTTTCGCTTATATTAAGGGGGAATTATTATATATAGGTTATTAAGGACCGCCTTAATAAGAAAGTAGTATTTAAGCTAATGCCTTTTATAAAAGCGGAGGTATATATAAAACGTTTCTTTTAATGCTAAGCGCGGATATATAAATAGCTAACTTTAATTATAAGCGATAAGGGCTTTAACTAAATAAGGCGCTTTTAGTAGTACTTTTATAAGCTGCTTTAAGTTACTTAGCTACTTAGCTCCGTATATTACTTATAAACTAATAAGGGCTTAAAACGCGTTAATTAAAAGGTATAAGCTTACTTATAAACTATAGTAGCTTAGAACTAAGCAGACTAAGACTATTAGCTCTTAACCGCATAGCTTACTTTAAATAGCAGGCCTTAAGCGTTTATTAGTATAACCCCTTTCTTTATATTATATAGCTTCGAACCCCCCTCCTTAATACCTTAAGTAGCGGATATAGCGGCGGAAGAGCACTTAGCCGCCTCGCTAAAAGCTTAAGCTACTTACTTCGTTTAAAAGCTTAAGGAGACTATAAACTATTACTAATCGGTAATAGCAGCGGCTATATAAGATTAAAAGCAGTACGCTAATAAGTCTAAGTCTTTAGTAAAGAGTTTCGCACTAAGTAATAAAGTTTAGTTAAACCTTTATAACTATTAATCCGGCCGCTTAAAAAAGAAGCTTAACTAGCTATATATAAAGTTTATAGTACGGAAAGTTATTAGCTTATAGGTCGTAAAGCTTAAAAGGTTACCTTTAAGGATATATAATAAGATTAATATAGACTTATTATACTAAGCGGCTTAAGACCCTTTACTTAGTTAAGCGGTTACGGACCCTTAGCCCCTTATAATCTTAGTTAAAGAAGAAAAGGAATTCGTAATTAAGGAGGTAAAAGTAGCTTATTAAAAGAAAGTAAGTAAAGGTAAGCGGCGGGAGGTGCTTATTAAGTAGTATAGCTACTTAAACCTAACTTAAGAGCCCGTATAGGAGCTTATAAGCGCTAACGCTTTAAATAAGTTTAAAGCCCTTTATAAGCTAGTAAATAAAAATAATAAGCTTAATAACTAATAGCTCCCTCTTAAGTAAAAATAAAAAGTAACCTTAGCTTTTTTATTACTTATAGCGTCTTATAAAGCGGAAGAGAAAAAGGAGTTATATTTAAGGCTACTTAACTTAAGCGATTAAGGCCTATACTACTTATCCTTATCTTCGGTCTTTTCCTTATTATTATCTTTATCCTCCCCTTCTTTCTCCTCCCCCTTCTTCTTAAGGGCGGCGGCGGCGGCTTTTAAAGCGCGGAGATAGCTTTTTAGCCCAGATATTTTAGCGGCGGCGGCGGCGAAGGGGTTAAAAGGGGCGGTAGCGGCGGCGGGCACGATAAGGCTAGCGGCGGCGCTACTACGGGTAGTGCGGATAGCTAAGATAAGGGTAGTAAGGATAAATAAGGGCACCGCTAATAGCGCTACGAAAGCGGTATTCTTAACTAAGGATAGTTAGCGCTAATCGCTATAGTAAGTATAGTAAGAAGGGAGGAAGAAAAGGAGGGGGGGACTTACTTAAGTATATAGCCTATCCGCTTAAGCGAGTATAGGTAATAGTAAGCAGCGGCGGCGGCTTTTAATTATGCCTTAACCGCCTTACTATTAAGGTCGGCTTTTTAAGCTATCTTAGCGGTTATAAAAACGGCTAAAGCCGCCTTATAAGCGCGGCCGGTATAGGTATAAGCGAAGTAGCTATTATTAAAGCGACTTACTTACTTATAATAAGCATAGCTACTTAATAAGTAGCGTATATAGGACTCGTTATAAGCGGCGCCGGGCAATACTTACTACTTATACTAAGTTATAGGTTAATATAAGAATAGCGCACTTAAGGGAGCGGACTTATAGCGCTTAACTTAGCGGTCTTAAGGGTAGTAAGGGGGCTGCTAAGGGGTAAAGTCGTAGGGGCCGGCGATAGTATAGTTACTTATAAGGGTATTATAAGCGTAAGCGTAGCTAAGGAGGCGGCGGCGATATAAGCGGCAGTAGCGGTATAGGTATAGCGCTTAAGCTTAATATTATTAAGGAGCTTTAATATAAGTATTAATAATATAAATAATATATTATTTCTATAAAGGTTAGCTTAAGGGTATTTACTTTATATACCGGAGGGCGATACTTATAGTATTATTATTGCTATTATTATTACTACCGCTACTACTACTACTACTATTATTATAGTTATTACTAGTTTAAAAGGAGGAGGAAGGAAAGGAAGGTTAAAGGCGGAGGGATAAGGTATTTATACCCCTTAGTCCTTAACTTAAGGCGCGGAATACCTAGGCCGCTTAATACGCTGCTAGGCTATTTAAGGCGGATAAAGTGCCCGCTTAATAAATAGACGGGCCTTTTAATAAGTAGCCGCCTAATTAAAAGCAGGCGGCGGCGGCGGGTAGGGCTATTAAACTTACTATTATACGGCCTTACTTACTATAATATAAGTTTAACGCTTACTAAGCCGCAGACCGGGCAGCGCTTTATAATAGCTAGTAGCCCCTTATAATAGCTTTAAACTATATAGCGCGGTATAAGGAGCGGAGGCATTATATTAAAGTCTTTAACTTATAAGGTTATAGGGACTTAAGCTATAGCTTAAGCCTTATTATATAAGAAAGGCCGGGTCTATATATATAGATATAGACCTGCTATATATAAGCAAGCTCTTTATAGCTTATTATTATAATACTACGGACGGCACTTATATACTAGCCTTTGCTTACTTTATAATAGTGCTTAAAGAAAACTAAGGAATTATTTATTTAATATTATTATTATTTTTATTAAGGGGCTTAAACCTATACTTAGTTTTAGTATTTACGCGCTAAGTATAAATAGGTTTAGCCTACTAAGGGTATCGCTTACTATATCTTTATCGCTTATTATTTAGGTCTTAGTCTTAATACTCTTACTAAGCGCTAAACCTTTTATCTTATATACGTCTTAAAATTTAGTATACTATAAGGCCCTTAGTATAAAAAGCTTATTTTTATTAATTAAAAGTTTTGAAAATACTTTAGTTAGCGCGGCTATAGCGGATAAAGCTAAACAGTAATATTAAACTAAGAAATTGCTAGGTATCCTTTAAGGCGGATTTCCGGTTAAGGCCCTTAAGCTAAATTTTATTAGTAGTATATAGTAAAAATATCTACTAAGCTTATTATTTAAAAGAAAGAGTAACTTTATTATAAGCTTAATCGAGAGGGTATTTAAAAAGCGGGGAGCTAAATAGTTTTAAGGTTAGCTTATCCTTACTTTTTTTATTTAAAGGATAATTAATCTGTCTAAGTAATACTAAATTTAAATTACTTAATCGTATAAGTTTTATTATCTTATAGTCTATTCTTTATTAATATTCTAAAAGCGAATTGCTTTTTAAAAGGTAGTAGTCTTAGCTTAGCTAAGCGGGACTTATTTTACGTCTTATTTAGCTCTATAAGCTATTATAGTATAGTATCTTAAAAAAGGGTAAAGGAGATCATTAAACCGGTATACTTAGTAAGCCGCGGCTTTTTCCGCTTTTATAGCCTACTTATCTTAAAGTCTTATTATAAGCTCGTTAAGGAAAAGGTGCTTATTATTAAGATTAAACTTAAAGGCTAATAAAAGCTTTTTATTAAAGAAAATATTATTTAATAATTAATTTCTTATAAGATAAGTACTTAATTATACGATATAGTCGCTCTTAGCTTAGCGGATATTTAAGGGATTTCCGTTTAAATAAGTAAGAATTATTACTATTTACTACGCTTTATAATATAAAAATAAGGGGATAAAGCGCGGACTAATTACTGCCGGTTAAAGCTAGTACTATAAACTAATTACTACTAGTTAAAGCTAGTATTATAAACTAATTACCGCTAGTTAAGCTAGTATAATAAACTAATTACTATATATAAACGTATATAGGGGTTTAAAAATAATAAAAAGCTTATTTATTTTTTAAGGTATAGCTAGCTACTTTATACTTAGTTCTTTAAACTAATTTTATAAATCTTTAACTATACTCTCTTTTTATTTATTATTAGTATATAAATAAACCGTAAACATCCTTATAAAATCGCTTAATAAACTAAGTATAAGCCTAGTTAAAAATACTATAAACTATAGTTAAGGAAATCCCTTAAATATCCTTAAATATTCCTTAAAAATTGCGGTAAAGTTTATCCTATATCTTTTAAGGTGCTTTTATAGTTAAAAATAAGTTAAACTATAGTTAAGATATCCCGCGGAAATCCTTAAATATTCTTTAAAGATACTAGCGGAATCCGCTTAATAGTTTTTATAATATCTTTTATAGTTAAAAACGTTATAAACTATAATTAAGTAGGCTCTTAACCCTTTATAGTTATATCTTAAAAACCTTAGTAAGGTCCGATTAATAATATTTATCGTATCTTTTTAAGCGAGCCTTTATAGTACGTGCTTTAAGCATTTTTATCGCGGGGTTTTATAAAGCTCCTTAAGAGTAAAGTAAGGAGTTTAAGCATAGCCGTTTAAATTTTATAATACTTTTTATATAGCTAGTAGCGCCTTTTTATATCTTTTTTTTTATCTTTATAAAAGGCTTATAAAAGCTATAGTTTATATAAGCTATCCTTATAGCCTTAATACTTAGCTGCTTAAAGGATATAAAGAGACTTAGTAAGGAAATATATTTATTAAAAAGATATAATATATTTATTTCGGTGGCTATTTTAATAAAGTAATAAAAATACTTTATATTAAGTTAAGGGAAATCGCTTTCTTTTTTATACTTTTTTTTCTTTTTCTTAATAATAAAACTAATAGTAAAACTAAAAGTATTAAAAACGATATACTATAACTAGTATATAAAATAGCTTATTTAAGCTATAACTTATACTTTAAAGCTTATAAGTATAAGTTTACTGTTTATAATTACTATTTACTATTATTTTCTTATATAGCGATTATAAAATTATCCTTTTATAAGTAATTTTAAGTATATAAGAGATATTAATATTTAGTAATATATATACCGCTAAATATAAAGAAGAAGCTACTAAAGTAAATACCGCTAGCTATAAGTATTAAACTATTAAAGTAAATACTAGTAGTTATAAAAATAAATAATATAGCTTAATAATTAAAGACGGCTAATATTAAATATAAGTAATATAAGCTATACTACGCTTTACGGCATAAGGATAAGGGGATAAGGCGCGGACTAATTACTGCCGGTTAAGGCTAGTACTACGGACTAATTACCGCTAGTTAAAGCTAATACTATAGACTAATTACCGCTAGTCGGGCTAGTATAATAGACTAATTACCGTATATAAACGTATATAAAGGTTTAAAAATAGTAAAAAGCTTATCTATTCTTAAAGGCATAGCTAGCTACTTTATACTTAGTTCTTTAAGCTAATTTTAAGGATCTTTAACTATACTATCTATAATATATAAAATAAACTATAAATATCCTCGTAAAATCGCTTAATAAACTAAGTATAAGCCTAGTTAAAAACACTATAAACTATAGTTAGGGAAATCCCTTAAATATCCTTAGATATCCCTTAAAAATTGCGGTAAAGTTTATCTTATATCTTCCGGGGTGCCTTTATAGTTAAAAACGGGTTAAACTATAATTAGGATATTCCGCGGAAATCCTAAAAAATCCCTTAAAGATACTAGCGGAATCCGCTTAATAGTTTTTATAGTATCTCCTATAGTTAAAGATATCGTAAACTATAGTTAAGTAGGCTCTTAACCTTCCGTAGTTATACCTTAAAAACCTTAATAAGGTCCGACTAGTAATATTTATCGTATTTCTTTAAGCGAGCCTTTATAATATATACTCCGGGCGTTTTTATTATAGGGTTTTATAAGGCTTCCTTAAAAGTAAAGTAAGAAGTTTAAGCGTAGCTATTTAGATTCCGTAATAACTCCTTTAAGTAAAAAAGAAAAGCTAATATCCTTATTAGTTTAAAGTAAAAATAAAGTAAAAGGGGTGCTAAGTAATAGCTTTATAATAACGTCTTTACGCTATGTTAATAGTACGCCGTCCTTATCCTTTTAATAGTTTTTTTCGGCCTATTTAGCTAATAGTAGCCGGGTAGCTTAAGATAGTTAGTAAGCGGCTTTATTATAGATCCTTACTTTATATTTAGTCGTGCGGCTTTGTCCTTATTAAGGCGATTAGTACGTTTAGCTAAAACTTATAGTAAAGTTTTCCGACTCTCCTTTAAGGCGTATATTTAGGCCCTTACTAAGTAGTAAGGAATCTCCGCGCTAGGAAATGCTTAAGTTCTTTAGCGGGATACGTTATAAGAGACTAGCTTTATTCGGGCCTTATCTTATATTATTATCTTACTTACCTTTCCTACGCCGTTTTTAATCCTCCGTTAAGTCTCCCGTTTTACTTACTAGTCTTATAAGCCGCTTATAAGTAAGATATTATATCCTACTTACTACCGCTATTATAGTTATCCCCCGCTTTTTATCGCCGGGCTTTCCGACTTATTATCCTTTTTATGCGGCGCTACTACTTATGCCTTTCCGCCGATTAATACGCGTTTAGCTACTAAGAAGGTATTAAGGTAAGGGTAAGCTATCTTATTAATATTAATAAGTATAGTTAATACTAAAGTATTAAATATTTATATTCCCGCTTAAAAGTAAGTAATAAGGTTCTTAATAGCCTTAATACCTAACTCCTCGCTCTTAAGGTTTTAAACGTACTTAATAGTCTTAAAAAACCTTTATATAAAAAGGGCCTTAAGGGTAAGAATATAAAGCGCGTAGTTAGTATAGCTAATAAAGCGGATATTAAAGCCTAAGAACTTTATTACTTAAGTTAAAGTTAAGTCGTGTTTAAACTCTTCGCGGGCTTATAGGTAAAACTTAGCGTAGTTTATAGCTAAGCGGAAACTCTTAATTATTATAATCTTATCGCTAAAGTATAGGCTTATAAAGCTAGGTCTATTAAGAATTATATTAGTTATTATTAACGGCTTTTATAAAATCGGGCGGCGGAATATATAGCAAGGCTAGTTATCGCTATCTTTTTCGGTTAAGGAGGGACGGCGGATAGACTATAATAAGGCGCTTATACGCCTTTATATAGCTAAGCTAAGCATAATAATAGGCGGAAAGAGCGTTTACTAAGCGGGACTAAATAGGTCCTTAAGGCCTATAGTAGCTATAAGCTAAGAAGGGGATTTTATAACACGGGCTAGACCGCATATAAAGCGAGATAAGGTTTTAGCTATAGTAGCTTAAGACGCCGCTATAAACCCGGCTATAAACTAGTTAAGCTAGGCCTTAGATATATAGTTAAGGACGGCGCGGATATCGTTTTAGTTATTTAGCTAAAGTAGGTTTTTACTAACTATAGCGGCTACTATAGATCTTAAGACTATAGCGAGGTTAGCTAACCTTAAGGCGTTAAGTATCGGCTAGTTATTTTATTAATAAAGATTTCCGGCTATGCCTTAAAAAATATATAAGCGGCGGGGGCTTTTAGATAATAAAAGCTAAGCAGGAGGTATAGCTAAGTTGCTATAAAACCGGCCGTTTAGACCTCGCTATAGTATAAGGCTAAGAAGTAAGTCGTTTAAGTTAAGTATTTAAAGAAGGTAGTATAGGCTATCCTTTATAGTGCTATAGTTTAAGTTAAAGTTATCGGCTTAAGCATAGCTATAAAAAGCGGCGTAGGTTTATACGGAAGCTTAAACCTAAAGGTTTTAACTTTTATTAAAGGACTTAAAGCTATAAAGAATAGCCGCCTTATTTTTATAAAGCTTAAGAGCTTACTTATATCCTTTATATTAAAGGTATAGGGGCTTATAAGAAAGCGGGCTAAAAAAGTAGTTATAGAATAGCTAGTCTTAGCTATAAGAGATATTAAACGATAAAGGGACTTAAATAAAAGCATAAGGATTATAGGCTTAAAGTAAAGAAAGTTATATATATAGGAGTAAGTAAGGTCTAGCGGGCTATAGCTAGCGGTAAAAGGAAATATAGTTATAAAAAGAAAAAAGAAAAAGAAAGAGGGCAAGCGGTAAAGAGAATTTAAATAAGTATACTATAAGGCTAAAAGGGCCTTATTGCTTAAGGTAAACGGCGGTATTTTATTATTAAAATAACTAATTACCTTAAGCGTAGTAAGGTATAGTTTTTTATTACTTATAATAGCTTTTAAGTCTTATACTTAAGTCTAACTACTTAATTCTCTTAGTTAAAGAGTTTTATATTAAGTTATAAAGGCCGCGCGTTATGCTCTTGTTTAAACTACTTAAGTAGCTAACTCCTTTAATGCTTTTTCGAAGGCTTTTACGATCTTCGGTAAGAAGACCGCTTTTTCGTTTACTTATAAGTTATAGCTACTTAGCTAGCCTTTTTAAGCTATAAAGAACTCCTTCCTTAGCTTTCCGCCGCCTTTCTTTATTATATAGCTTTATAAAATTCGTTTTACTTCTTACTTATTTAAGTAAGGTATCCTTTTATTTTAAATTAGTCTTAAGCGTATAGCTAGCTCGTCCGCTAAGCGTAGTTATACTACTAAAATAACTAGATAAATATTAAGGGACCTTTTTATATTTAGCTAGTATATAAGCTATCTTACTTTAGCAATAACCTTAAACGGCCTAGTACGTCTTTCTTAAAGCTTTGCTAGTTTACTATCTAAAATATAATAGCTTTTACTAAGCTATAGCTAAACTTAATTGCTAGGCTTAAATTCTAGCAAGCGGTGTTTTTTATTATATTTATCCTTTATAGCGGCCTAAGTATAGGCAATAGCTAACCTAGCTTTTTCTTATAAGACCTCTCGGTTTCGTAGGTATAAGTAGTTATTAAGGAACCGGAGGCTATTATTTATTCTTATCCTTATAATAAGCTTACTAAAGGCCGCGTAAATTATTAAGGATAAGGAATTATTAAGGCTAAACTAAAAGGCGATTAATATATTAGTTTAGCGTAGGTTTAGGAAATTAGCGGTAAAAAATCGTAGCGCGATTTTTATAGCTTAGTTTCGCCTTTTTAATAGGCCGTTAGTTTAAAAGTACTAAGCGGTAGATATAAAAAGCTTTAATCTAAAAGCTTATTATAAAGTCCGCTAAAATACTAAGGTAAACTTTATATCTTAATTAAAGATTATCCCCTTCGGAATTCTTTAGTTAGCGCGGAGTAGTTTAGTATATAATGCTTATACTTAGTCTTCCGCTATAAACTAATTATTGCTTAAAATAAAAAGAGATATTTTTAAGAATTTATTAGTTATAGTTAGTAAGGTATTAAAAAAGTTCTTTATAAGATCTTTTTATAAGGATTGTTTAGCTTATACTACTAAAAGCTTAGTAATAAAGTCTATCGATATTATATAGTATAAAACCGGCGGGCTTTAAATTAAGATAAGCTACTTTAGCGTCTTACCTTAATTAGTTTAGTTATAGTAATAAGTATTATAGCTGTTTATAACCTCGTTTATATATTTACTAAGCTATAAGATTAAGAAGCTTTTAGATAGGTCTTATTATATATAGGTGCGGCCGGTATAAAAGTATTTAGTATAAGCGTCTTTAACGATCTCCTTAGTATAAGTCTTAAGGATATATAGTCTTTAGCGTTTATCGTTTTTTATAAAGTATAGCAACCTTTACGACTAAAGGAATAGGAGTTAAAAAACCTTATCTTTATTGCTAAGCTATACTATGATTTTTACTTACTATATACCTTCTATATATCCGTCGATTATTTTTTAGTAAAGCGGTAATTCGATTAATACTTTTATATAAAGGAATATATAGTCCGTTATCTTATCTTCTTAAATATATTTTAATTCTATTTTTTAGTTTAAGGATACTAGCTTATTATCTTAGTATAGTAAACGTAAGAGCGCGTTTAGTATAACGTTTTTAACGCTTAAGATATAGTATACCTTAAGCGGGATTTAGCTTAAGTATTAAGACGCGAGGACTAACTTATCGTTAGATTTTATACTAATAAAGAATAGGGATTTTTAGTATACGATTTTATAAGTACTTATATAGTTAGTAAAGATAACTACTTATAGCGTTTTTACGGATAGTATTATAGTGCGTAGCTTATATACTGCTTATATTAAACTAGCTACTTTAAGTTCTATAGGCTAGTATTAAGGTTCTCCGCTTTAAAAGGCGCGGCTTAAGTAAATAATAAGCTAGACCTTAGTTTAAGCTAGTAGCGTCTTTTTATCCTATTCTATACCTTTTTTTAAGTAAAAAGCTATAGCCGCTACTCCGTATTCTTAGGATATATCGATCTAAATAAATAGTTATTAAGCGGGGTCGAAGTAGTAAATCGTTTAAGGCTTAATAAGTTTCTTAGTTAAAATCGTAAAGGCCTTTTCTTTTTCCGGAGTAGGCTAAAAAGCAGCTTTCGCGGTATATTAAGCCTATCTTTAGCCCCTTAAAGGGACTCCTTCTTCCTATCCTACTTAAAGCAGCTCTATCTTTTGTTTTTATAAGACGTCGACTTCCTTAGCGAAATACGGGACTATATAGCGTAGCGACTTAGTAAGGCCGATTTATTTCTTAAGCTATTAAAAGTTCTTTAAAAACGCGATATCCTTTAAAGCTTATACGCGTTCGTTTATATTTATTAAGCCGATAGCGTTTATTTTAAATCTAAGGAGCTATATAAATAGGTACGCTAAGAAGGACTTTAGTTTAAATAAAGTAATATTATAGTTATAAAAAGCGTAGAATACGGCCTTTAAATATTAAAGGTGTTTTTCGGCCGTATTAAAGTAGATAATAATATTGTCGATATAGGCCGCCGCGTATTCTTAGTATTTACGGAGGACGTTATCGATAAACCTTTAAACGTATGCCGGGGAGTTCTTAAAGCCTATAAGTATTATTAGTAATCTTTTTAGCCCGCGATAGCTTATAACTATAAACCTTTCCCGGTAGTCTTAGTAAACTAAGAACTAATAAAAAAACGATTATATATTTACTATACTAATAAACTTCTTTCCTTAAAGGCGTTTAATTATATCGCTTTAAAGGGGTATTAAGTATATATTTAAGGTAGTAATAACGTTAATCCCCTATAAGTCTACGACTACTTATCCTTTCTCTTTTCCGTTTACTATCTTTTATACTACGAATATTAACGCCGTAAATAAGGTTAGCTTATAAACTCGTTTTAATCAGCCTTATATAGTTAGCTAGCTAAATATCGTATTTACTACTTTCTTATCTTTATCGCTTAATAAGTATAATCTTAATATAACTTATTAATATTACTATCCTTTAATTAAAAGAATATATATATATTCGGATTTATTTATATATACTACTCCTTTATCTTTTTAAAAGCGGGGAAACGATTAAAGGATATTTTAGACTTTTAATATATATTTTAGGTCTTTAGCGTAGATTTAAACGCCTTTATTAATAGTAAGTTTAAGTAAGTCCTTAGTTTAGCTAATTTTAAGTTTATAATTTATAGTAGGATTCTTTTATAAGAAGTCTTTAGTAAGGTTTATTCTATCCGGATTTTCTATAAGGGCTTCCGCTAAAAGAGTAGTAGCGTTAACCTTCTTATATAGCTAAAACTGCTTATTAAGGTTTATAATTATCCTTACCTTTTAGCCTTAGCGGAGTATTAATAGTTTCTTAAAATAGTATATCGCTATAAAGCTTATATAATCCTATATTATTATCTAAGCAAGCTTAAGGTTATTAAGGAAAAATATTATATTACGCTTTAATAGCGGCGCCTAAACTTATATAAGTAAGGCGTAGCTAAAACTAGCTAGAATTATTATAGTAATTAAGTAGATTACTTATCTATATATCGCTAGTCTTAGCTAAACTATCTTAACTTTAGCTTTAATTCCTTTATAGGCCTTAATCTATAAAACCGATATAAAGTTAATAAGGTCCTTTTAGTAAGGAACTAAAAAGTCTTAGCTAAGCAATATATTAGCTATTAAGCGTTTTACTATTTAGGCGCCGATCCTTACTTTTATAACCGCGAGGCTACTATCTAGCCTTCTTAGTATATAAGCGGTAAATTCCGCTTATTTAATAGTAGGTATTCTTCTTACTCTTTAAATAAGAATTTATTAAGAGGAGTTTATAGTTATATCTTAAAAGGTCTTTACTAAGTTAGCTTAAATAAAGCTTTAGTCTACCTTAGTATCTATATAGGCTTTAATGCTTATCTTAAGCCCTTTTTTTCTATAAACTAGTAAGTATATATAGGTAAATTATAATAGCTTATTAAAGTTTAATAGCTAAATATTAAGGGAAGCCTTAACTATCTAAACGCTTTATAGCTTTTAAATAACTACTTACTATACTAAGCTATATGTTTATATAGCAACGTCTTAATTAAGGTTAAGGGGGTGTTTATCTTTAATATATTAATAAAGCTTATCCTTTAAGGGGAATACTTTACTATAAAATCTATACGCTTTATTAGCCTTTTATACTAAGTTTGCTATAATATAGATTACAGTTTCCTTTAAGCTTTTATTAGTATTTAACTAAGCTCCTTTTATATTATACTCTTTATCCTTTAAATAGTTATCGGTCTTTACTATAGTTCCTTCCTTAATCGCGGGGTATGCTTATTTTAGCTTTAGCGTTAATAAGTATATAGTCTTTAAGGTTTTTTCTCTTTTAAGCTAAAGGACCTTAACTTATATTCTTAGCTATTTAAGCGGGTTTCTTCTTTAACTTAACGAGCGCTATAAGGCTTAAGGTATATTCGCCTTTACTAAGCGGTCTAAAAACATAACCCTTAGTCTTAGCAAGCCTTTAATAAATAGCTAAGGCGTCCCGGACTATTCTTTAAGTGCGTATAAGGTATAGCTAGTCGGCCCTCGCTTTTTTATAGGTTAAACCTATTTCTTTTACGCTAATAAGTACTTTTAAAATCCTTAAGTATATTTAACTTATAGCTAAAAAAGAATTTCCTTATATTTATTAATCTATCTATTAATATCCTTATTCCTTATTAAACGTTATAAAGATTTTTATAAGTAAACGTTTAGCTTTTAGTAGATTACTATAGTTAAGTAGTTTAGCTAATAAAGCGCGGCCTTAGCTTTATATTATAAGCGTGATATTTAAGACTTAAAGTTAGATCTTATTATTATATTTTTAATAGTAAAGTGCTTTTTATTAAGTGCTTATATCGCTATATTTAAGCGGATTCTAAACCGTTTTTATAAGGCGGATATTTATTAGCTTAGTTTAATGCTAAGCTCGCTAAGTTCTTCTTATTATAGTTTTAAGAGGTCCTTAAAATACTATTCCGCTATACTTCTTTAAAGGAAAGAAGGCAATTAAATAGCTAATTTATTTATATAAGCCTCGCCTTTACTAGCATTTTAGCGGATAAAGTCGATAAAATGGTTTACTCCTTAGAACGTATTAGCTTTATCGTTTTCTTAAACTTTATTAAAAGATACTTTTAAAGGTCTTAATAAGTTAAATCTCCTTATATCCTTAACTTATAGTTAAGGTTTTTCTTAAAGCTTAGTAAGCGCGTCTTCTTTTCTTAGTAATTAAAAGAGATTAAGGAATTATTTATTTAATATTACTATTATTCTTATTAAGGGGCTTAAGGCTATACTTAATCTTCGTATTTACGCGCTTAGTATAGATAGGTTTAGCCCGCTAAAAGTATCGCTTACCGCGTCCTTATCGCTTATTATTAAGGTCTTAGTTTTAATACTCTCGCTAAGCGCTTAACCTTTTATTTTATATACGTCCCGGAATCCGGTATACTATAAGGCCTTTAGTATAAAAGGCTTATTTTTATTAATCGAGAGTCCCGAAAATGCCTTAGTTAGCGTAGCTATAGCGGATAAGG
>JAPEBW010001723.1:0-19722 GCA_027405785.1 Ophiocordyceps robertsii | reverse complement strand
AATTCTAAAGTATAGGCTTAGGCGTTATCTTTAAGAGCTTAAGAAATATTAGTTATAAAGCTAAAATAGGAGCTATTTAAGCATTTTAAAATCTAGGTAATAATTACTACCTCGGGGATTTAAACTTCCTATATAATTAACTTATTAAAAAGCTTTTTTATCTTATTAAGATATATCTCGATTAAAGTATAAGTTTTAAGGGTTATATTAAATTA
The DNA here is from genome assembly GCA_027405785.1 of Ophiocordyceps robertsii. Classification (NCBI taxonomy): domain Eukaryota; kingdom Fungi; phylum Ascomycota; class Sordariomycetes; order Hypocreales; family Ophiocordycipitaceae; genus Ophiocordyceps; species Ophiocordyceps robertsii. Next base: position 19,507 of record JAPEBW010001723.1, on the reverse strand, counting down.
TTGTTTTATAAGAAGAAAATTCGAGGTGAAATTTACTAAGTTATAAAGGGTATTTAAAGCTTCTTAAGCTAGCTTTATAGTCGTATAGTGTTTTATTTAAGAGAGAGGGCTATTTTTAACTATAAGGCGTATAAGGGTAAGAATTTCAGCGGATTTAGTATATAGATCTTAAAAGACGGCTCCGGCGGCTTTCTCCTATATAAAAACGGATTTTATTCGGAGTAACTAAGAGGAATAATTCTAAGAACCTTTTAGCTTACTAATTTAATAGTCGTTCTTAGTAGCTATGTTTTTTTATAGATTCTTTCGAGAGGTATTTTAGTATAAAGGTCGATTAAAAAAGGAGGAGTAAGAAATATTAATTAAAAGGATATCGGTTAAAGGATATAATAGAAAAAGGTCTAAGAAATATAGGGAAAATTGTATTTAAAGGTGCGTTCCTTATTATATAGGGAAAGACATTTTATAACGTTTTTTATATTCGATATAGTCTTAAAAATATAGTTATAAAGACATAAGGTATAAGAAGGAGGAGGAGAGGGGGAAAACTAAAGAACTAAGTCTAATAAGATATCGGGAGAATTCCGGAGAAACAACTCTTAGTAAGCGCAACTACGTAGAAGGTAGGAAAGAGTTTTGCTAGAATTTTCCGATTACGTAATAGTCGGAAAAACGTCGGCAGGGGTTAAGGGTAAGTCCGGCTTAAAGGGAAGCCGGGCTTATAACTAATTAAGGAGCAAATAAGTATAGAAGTAAGCAAGCTTATAGCTACGTATAAGGGGATTATAGAGATATAAAGAGTGTGTAAAAAGATAAAGAAATAGGTAAGATATATATATATAAGGTTAATGATTTATTTAAGGTAAAGGGGGGACTAAGGCCTCCTTATATAGATAATTCCTAAGCTATAAATAACTTAAGTAATTTAGAAAAGAGCCCCCTATTTAGCGCAGTTATATATAGTAAGCTAATAGCTATTATTAAGTTAATATTATACTTATAAGCCTAGGGATTAATTCCGTAAAGAATATAAGGTAGCGTAGCGACTTAGTATAGATTATATATATAGTCTCTATATACACCTCTTTTTAATCTGCTTATATCTTGCTTATATAAGCGTGGAATAATATAACGAAATATATATAGTATAAAGAGTTGTGTAGCGGATTTAATATATATTTTAACGTATTTATGTTATATGTTATTTATGCTATATTTAGCTTATAAGCTGCGGGAGAGTATATTTTACTCCCTTATATAAAGCTAAAACTAAGGACCTTAAAAATAAGGGTAGCTTTTAGCCCGGCCTTAATACTATCCTTATCCTTTTTAATATTAATAGTAGTAATAGCAATAATAGTAATAGTAGCGATAAAAAAGAAGACCTTATCCTAACTTTTATTATACTTACTTTTAGCCCGCTTACTAGCCGCGGTATTCTTTTAGCTATATAAAAGCGTATTTATAGCCTTTTTAAAAGTAGCGCTTTTAAGGCTAACGACCTTATAGATACTACTTTAAAGCGTGTTTATATTACTCCCGCTCTTAGCTTACTAGGTTAAAAAAAGAAGATTAAAGACCTTAGCTTAAACCTTAAATACTATTAGTTTTTTACTTATAGTAAGGCCGGGTTGCTCCCTCTTAGCTTTTTTATAACGCTTAACTTAGCTTAGTTAACTAAGTATTTTTTAAGCCGCCTTACTTACCTTAGTTTTATACTACCTTTATCGCCTGCTCGCGCTATAGCTAGTAGCTCTTAAGTAGCGGGTACCCCGCAGGCCTTTAAGCAAACGCCTTAAAAGGTTATTAATAAAGCAATATCTTTTTTATTTACTTTTATTACGACCTTAAGCTATTATAAGTATAAGAGGGGGAGGGGGAAGGCGCTTATTGCCTTAACTTATAGCTATAGCTAAGCGGGGCGCCCTTATAGTACTTCTTAGTCCGGCGGGCCTTAATATAGCGCCGGGGACAATAATAATAAGCTTAAGTATAAAGTAAGGTAAAGAGGTTGTATTTTAAAAGAGGGGGGGGAAGTATTAAAAGCTAGCTAAAGTATTAGCTTAAAACGGGCCTATTAAGGGCCCTATAAGCTTAATAAAAGGGGGTAGGGGTTTTAGCGTTTTAATACTTTATAACGTTTACTATATTAGTAAGTTATCCCTTTTAAGTTATACTTAAAGGGCAGTTTAATAAAAGTACGCCCCCTTTTAACTAAGGCTTAGTTAAGGTCCCTGCGTATACTATTCCCTCTCCTTAATATAGCTATATTATAAGGTCGAATTAATATAAGCGTCTTAAGCTTAAAAACTATTTTATTAAAATAGCCGCCGTCTTTTATTTTTAAAGCTTTACTTATACCTTACTTATATTACGGAGCTACTATAGTAGCTTCGCCCTTACTTTACCGGTAAGCCTATAACTTATTATCGCGTAGTAGATAGTATCTTATTACTACTTATAGTTATAAAAAAGCAATACTACTTTAAGTATATTATAGCGGAATATAAAATCTTTAAAGCTTATTACTCCGGTTTATATTTAAGTAATTATAGTGCTAAAGTACTTAAGCAGCGCCTTATAGCGATTAAGTACTATAGCTTTATCGAACTAAGGCGGGATGTTAGCGGGGTAAAGTATTACTTAGCGCTACCTTATAAGCCCTTCTTTTAAGCTTTACTATTTAGCTTACTCTTTTAAAAAGACCTCCTTTATCTTTTTCTTCTATTAAAGCTTAGTAGTCTTAACTTAAGACTATACCCTTTTTAATATCTTTATAAGTAGTAGCCTTAAAGGTATAGGCTGTCTTAGTTATTATTTATATTATTAAAGTAGCCTCGCTATTAATATAAACGCGCGTTAAATTTAGTTTAAGATTTTAAAGTCTTTTAGTCTCTTAAAGGTATTAGCTATTTTTTAGTTAAAGTAAAAGTTAATTAGCAAGACCTAGGTTTTAGCCTTAAGCTAATAAGCTAAGGTAGCTTAATATACCCTTATAACTATTTAAAAGTAAGTAGTTTATACTTATATTAACTTTATAGCTATCTTATAAAGCTTTTTACTTATTAAGGTTATCTTATAAAACGTAACTATAGTATATAATATAAAGGACTAAACGACTTTACTATAAACTTTTTAGGTCTTAAGTAAGGTATATTTTTATATAAACGCCGCGATTTTTATTAAAGCTAAGGTTTACCTTTTTAGCTTAGCGCGTAGTTTATTAAGGTGTGCTTTTTATTAAAGCTTATAGTTTATTAATACTTTAAGGAGCTTAGCGTTTTAAACTAGCTTAACTATCGCGGCCTTTAAGCGGATAAGGGTTATAATCGCTTTATATTTTCTATAAAAGTAAATAAGCTTGCTTTTTAAAAGTTTAAAGTTTATTATAAACTTCTTTACTTATAAAGTATATACCTTTAAAGCCGCTTTAAGCTATACTACTATCAATCTATCCTTAAGGCCGATACTAATTGATATTATTATTAAAGCTAATAATATAAACTCTTTTTAGCGTTTTAAGCCTTTTATAAAGCGGTATTATATAGTAAAGAAATAAGATTAAGGATAGCGGCAAGCTTTAAAAGACTTTAATAGCGATTTATATTAGTATAGCCTTTTTTTATTAAAATAAAAAGTTAAGTAGCACTTATATATAAAGCTATATACTAGCTTTATAAGCTACTTAAAGTAGCTTTAAAGGGTAAGCTCCTTTAAAAGTTTCTTATAATTAACTATATTAAAGGCCCTTTTAATATTAAGTTTAAAAAACGATATAATCCTTTTTTTTAGCTTATATTATATATATTAGTTCCGTTACTTAAAGTTTTACTGCTTTTATAAACCTCTCCTTTTTATTTTTAAACTTCCCTTTAAGTAAAAAACTATTTACTCCGCTATAGTTACGAGCATTTAAGCTAAAATTTATTTTAAGACCTTACTTATTATTAGTAAAAGGGAAATAAGTATTATAGAATTTAAATAACGACGCTTAAACTCCTTACTTTATTCTTAAGGAGCCTTATAGAACCCTATAATAAAAACGCTTAAAGCATATACTATTAAGGCTTATTTAAGGAGATACGATAGATATTACTAGTTAGACCCCGCTAAGGTTTTTAAGATATAACTATAAAAGCTTAAAAGCCTATTTAACTATAGTTTACGATATTTTTAACTATAAAAAATACTATAAAAACTACTTAGCGGATTCTGCTAGTATCTTTAAAGAATATTTAAGGATTTCTATAAGATATTTTAATTATAGTTCGACTTATTTTTAACTATAAAAGCACTTTAAAAGATATAGGATAAACTTTATCGTGATTTTAAAAGGATATTTAAGGATATTTAAAGGATTTCCCCGATTATAGTTTATAGTATTTTAAACTAAGCTTATACTTAGTTTATTAAGTAATTTTATAAGGATATTTATAGTTTATTTATATACTAATAATAAATAAAAGAATAATATAGTTAAAGATCCTTAAAATTAGCTTAAAAACTAAGTATAAAGTAACTAGCTATACTTTAAAGAAAAGATAAGCTTTTTACTATTTCTAAACCCCTATATATATTTATATATAGTAATAAGTTTATTATACCGGTTTAACTAATAGTTATTAGTTTATAGTACTAGCTTTAATTAATAGTAATTAGTTTATAATACTAGCCTTATTTAATAGTAATTAGTCTATGCTTTATCCTTTTATTTTTATACTATAAAGTATAGTAAATAGTAGTAATTCTTACTTATTTAAACGGAAATCCCTTAAATATCTAATAAGCTAACGACTATATTATATAATTAAGTACTTATTTTATAAGAAGTTAAATACTAAACGATATTATTATTATTATTATTAAGTTTACGCTAAGGACTTAATCTAGGTTTTTAAAAATTCGATATTTATAAATAAAAGAGAAAAACCGGAGTGCTTAAGGTAAAACCTCCTTTTATTCGCGCTTAGTCTACCTCGCATAAAGTCTTATAACTTTATATAAGGAAAAAAGAAGTACGTTTTCCGCTATAAGTATATCTTACTTACTAAGCAGTTCGACGCGGCCTAGCGAGGCTAAGGCCGCCTTTAACTTAAGCGGCCTACGGTCTAAAGTATTATGCTTTAAGCTTAAGGTATAGGTAGTAGACCCTCTCCTATCCCCTTTATTTACCTTCTTAATATAAGGGCGGGAGGGGTAAACGGGATTTTAACCCGCGCCCCTCCTATAGGTAGCGCGACTTTAAATAGTAAGTTTATAGCGGTCCTTATTAATAGGAATTCAGCGCCCCGCTATATATATATATTCTTAATCGGGACCGTTATTTATTCGCGCCGCTTAGTTACTAATCTCGCGCTTAGCTTTAAAGATAAAGCCTCCCGCGCACCGCGCGCGTATGCTCGCACTCCTCCTTTTTTTACTATAAACGCGCTTATCTTTCTTATAAGCTTATTACTTTCTTACCGCCCCGCCCCCTTTACGTAACTATCGTTCCGCTATTATCGCTTTTATTTTCTTTATCGCTACTATACTAAAAAAAAGAAGTTACTTTTTTTAACCTTAGTATAGGTTTACTTTTTAAGCTACTAAGTAAAGATATTAAGGATAAAGAGGCCTAGGCTTATTATAGTACTAAGCGTAAAATTCCTTATTATATATATATAAGCCGTTTATTAAGCAATAATATACTTATAGTTTTCCGGGGCTATTAAAACTAAGCCTATATATATTTAAGTTATATCCGCTATATAGATATATATAGTTCGCGTAGTTAATCTTCTTTTAGCTATCTTTACGAAAGCGTATATTATATACTCTTTAAGTAAATATTTTTATTTTTAAGTAAGTAGCTTTATATTAAACCTGCTTATATACCTTAGCTAATCTCCTTTATAGCTTACTATTATAAGCGAAGATATAGCCTATAAGCTTTATATTGCTTAAAAGGAGTTATATAAATCCGGCTAGCTTATTAAGCGCTTTATATATATAAAGCTTGCTTTTATAGCGATAGAGCTTTAGTAGCGTGCCGGCGCTACTATAATACGGGCTCTTACGTTTAGTGCTCTCCTTAATCTAGCTTCCCTTAATAAAAATATTAAGCTACTTACCTTTACCTTTAGCCGCTTCGTTAACGATATATATATAGCCCGCGAGGCTAATACTAAGCTTACTAATAAGGTTAACGGTATTATTATAGTTATTTACTAAACTATTTACGCTATAGCCCGGAACTTAAAGAGTATAAAGAACGCGCTATTTATAGTAGCTAACTACCTTAGCTTTAGCGGCTATAAAGGCTTAAATATCGCCTTTAAGGGTCTCTTACTTAACTTAAACCTTATATATACCCGCGCTACTCTCGTCCCGCTTAAGCCCCCGCCTCTTAAGGTTTTTATCGTTTTAAAAGACTTTAAGGCTAAGGCTAAGGCTAAGAAGAAGGCTTAAACTAAGGTTCTTACTAAGGCTTATACTTAAAAGCGCGCCGCCCTCGCTTATAAGCTAAAGTATAAAGGGGTGCTTAAAGGTAAGGGTAAAGGAAAGGCTATCGAGACTAATAAGTCCGACTTAAAGGAGCTTAAGCTTAATATTAATAATAATAAGCTAAAAAAAAGGGGAGGACTAAGATAATAATAACGGTAATAATAACGAGGCTAAGACTAAAACTAAGGTTCTTAAAGATAAGGTTAGCCCTTTACTTAGTTTTAATACTATCCTTATCGTTTTTAACCTTAAGAGCGGTAGCGATAGCAATTATAATAACGACCTTACTTCGCTCCTTACCTCGCTTACCCTTAGCCCGTTTATAAGCCGCGACGTCCCCTTAGCTATACCGAAGTAGGTTTATAGCCTCTTTAAAAGCAGTGCCTTTAAGGCTAGTAGCCCTGCGGCTAACGCTTTAAAGCGTGCCCGCGCCGCCCCCGTTTTTAACCTAGCTAGTAAGAAAGGGGATATTAAAGACCTTAGTTTAAACCTTAAGTACCTTTAGTTTTTTACTTATAGTAAGGCTAGGTCTTTCTCCCTTAATTTTCTTATAATGCTTAATACTGCTTAGTTAACTAAGTATTATTTAAGTCGCCTTACTTAGCTTAGCTTTATACTGCCTTTAACGTTAATATTAAGAACCTTATAAGCCCCGAAGCTAATACCTTAGCGGGCTACTAATAAGATAATATCTTTTATTTTTACTCTTACCGCGACTTTAAGTTATTATAGGCGCGGGAGGGGGAGGGCGCTTATTACTTTAACCCGTAGTCGTAGCTAAGCGGGACGTTCTTATAGCACTCCTTAAACGGGGAAGTCCGCCGTTGCTTTTAGTCGCGCCTAACGCGGCGCTAAGCATAATAATAACGAGCTCGGACTTTAGCTAAAGTAAAGGATTAGTATTAAGGGGGGGGAACTAAGGGGGGGAAGCTAGCTAAGGCACTAGCTTAAAGTAGGTTTAATAAGGGCCTTATAAGCTAAATAGGGGTCTTAAGGGGGGGAAGTTTTTAGCGTTTTAATACTTCGTAGCGTTTTATTATATTAGTAGGTTATTCCTTTAAGCCGAGCTAAGGGGGCGATTTAATTAATATATATCCCCTCTTAACTAAAGTATAGCCGGAGCCGCTATATATGCCCTATCTTCCCCTTAGTATAGTTATATTACTAAATTAAATTATCGTAGGCGCCTTAAGCCTAAGAACTATCTTATTAGCGTGGCCGCTATCTCTTATTTTTAAAGCTTTGCCCGCACCTCGCCCGCGTTGCGGAGTCGCTATAATAGCGTCCCCCTTACCTTATTAATAAGCTTATAGCTTATTATCGCGTAGTAAATAGTATCCCGTTATTGCTTATAGTTATAGAGGGGCGATACTACTTTAAGTACGTTGCGGCGGAATAAGAAGTCTTTAAGGCCTATTACTTTAGTTCGTATTTAAGTAATCGTAGAGCTTAAGTACTTAAGCAGCGCCTTATGCCGGTCGAGCGCTATAGCCTTATTAAACCGGGGCGGTAAGTCTATAAGGTAGAGCGTAGTCCGGCGCTATTTAATAGGTTCCTCCTTTAAGCTTTACCGCTTAGCCTATTCCTTAAAAAGGATTTCCTTTGTTTTTTTCATTTTTTAAAGCTCGCTAGACCCGACTTAAGACCGTACCCCCCTTAATAAATACTAAACGATATTTTCTTTAATAAAAAGCTTTTATTAGCCTTTAAGTCTAGCCTTAATAATAAGCACTTTTTTTTTACGCGCTTATAATAAAACTTTAAGATAAGGAGGCTATAAAAGCAAAAAAGGCCGCGGCTTACTAAGTATATTAGTTTAATAAATTCCTTAACCCTTTTTTAAGGTACTATACCGTAATAGCTTATAAAGCTAAATAAGATATAAAATAAGTCTTACTTAGCTAAGCTAAAACTACCGCTTTTTAAGAAGCAATCCGCTTTTAAAATACTAATAAAGGATAGATTATAAAACGATAAAACCTATATAATTAAGTAAACTAAATTTAGTATTACTTAAATAAATTAATTATTCTTTAAATAAAAAAAGTAAGGATAAGCTAACCTTAAAACTATTTAGCTCTTAACCCGCTAAATACCTTTTAAATTAAGCTTATAATAAAGTTACTTTTTCCTTAGGATAATAAGCTTAGCAGATATTTTTACTATATATTATTAATAAAGTTTAGTTTTAAGGCCTTAACTAGAAATCCGCTTTAAAGAATACTTAATAGTTTCTTAGTTTAGTATTACTATTTAGCCTTATCCGCTATAGCCGCGCTAATTAAAGCATTTTCGGGACTTTTAATTAATAAAAACGAGCTTTTTACGCTTAAAGCCTTATAGCACACTAAATTTTAAGACGTATATAAAACAAAAGGTTAAGCGCTTAATAAGAGTATTAAGACTAAGACCTTAATAATAAGCGATAAGAATATAGTAAGCGATACTTTTAGTAAGCTTAATTTATTTATACTTAGCGCGTAGATACTAAGACTTAGTATAGCCTTAAGCCTTTTAGTAAAAATAGTAGTAATACTAAACGAATAATTCCTTAGTCTTTTTTAAGTATTAAAAAAAGAAAATACGCTTATTAAGCCTTAAGAAAAACCTTAATTATAAGCTAAGGATATAAGGAGATTTAACTTATAAAGACCGCTAAAAGTATCTTTTAATAAAGTTTAAGAAGATAATAAAGCTAGTATATTTAAAGGAGTAAACTATTTTATCGACTTTATCCGCTAAAACGCTAATAAAGGTAAGGCCTATATAGATAAATTAGCTATTTAATTACCCTCTTTTCTATAAAGAAGTATAGCAAAGTAATATTTTAAAGACTTTTTAGAACTATAATAAAAAGAACTTAGCGAGCTTAATATTAAACTAAGCCGATAAATCTCTACCTTATAAAAACGGTTTAAAATCCGCTTAAATATAGCAATATAAGCACTTAATAAGGAGTATTTTACTATTAAAAATATAGTAATAAGGTTTAACTTTAAGTTTTAAATATCGCGCTTATAATATAAAGCTAAGGCCGCGCTTTATTAGCTAAACTACTTAACTATAATAATTTACTAAAAGCTAAACGTTTATTTATAAGAATCTTTATAACGTTTAGTAGGAAATAAAGATATTAATAGATAAATTAATAAATATAAGGAAATTCTTCTTTAGCTATAAGTTAAATATACTTAAGGATCTTAAAAGCACTTACTAGCGCGAAAAAAATAAGTTTCACTTATAAGAAGGCGAGGGCCGACTAGCTATACCCTATATATACTTAAGGGATAGTTTAAGATACCCCGGCTATTTATTAAGGGCTTACTAAGGCCGCGGGTTACGTTCTTAAACCGCTTAATAAGGGCGGATATACTATAAGCTTTATAGCGCTTGCTAAGTTAAAGGGGAAACCTATTTAAATAGCTAAGAATATAAACTAAGGTCTTTTAGCTTAAAAGAAAAAGAACTTTTAAGACTATATACTTATTAACGCTAAAGTTAAAGCGGGTTTACTTTATAACTTAAGAAGGAACTATAATAAAGACGAATAACTATTTAAAGAATAAAAAGTATAATATAAAAGGAGCTTAGATAAATATTAACGAAAGCTAAAAAGAAACCGCAATTTATATTATAGTAAACCTAGTTTAAAAGGCTAATAAAGTATATAGATTTTATAGTAAAGTATTTTTTTTAAAGAATAAGCTTTACTAATATATTTAAGATAAACACCCCTTTAACCTTAGTTAAGATATTGCTATATAAAGATATAGCTTAGTATAGTAAGTAGTTATTTAAAAGCTATAAAGCGTTTAAATAGTTTAGGCTTCTCTTAAAGTTTAACTATTAAGCTTTAATAAGCTATTATAATTTACCTATATATGCTTATTAGTTTATAAAAAAGAAAGGCCTAAGATAAGTATTAAAGCCTATTTAAATACTAAGGTAAACTAAAGCCTTATTTAAGCCGACTTAATAAAGACCTTTTAAAACGTAATTATAAACTCCTCTTAACGAATTCTTATTTAAAGAGTAAGAAAGACGGATACTATTAAATAAGTAAAATTTACTACGTATATATTAAGAAGGCTAGATAGTAGCCTCGCGGTTATAAAAGTAAGGATTAGCGCTTAAACAGTAAAACGCTTAGTAGCTAATATATTACTTAGCTAAGATTTTTTAGTTCTTTATTAAAAGGACCTTATTAACTTTATATTAGTCTTATAAATCGGGGCCTATAAAAGGATCGAAGCTAAAGTTAAGATAATCTAGCTAAGACTAATAATATATAGATAGTTAATTTACTTAATTATTATAACGACTTTAGCTAATTTTAGCTACGCCTTACTAATATAAGTCCGGGCGCTACTATTAAGGCGTAATATAATATTTTTCCTTAATAACCTTAGGCTCGCCCAGACGATAATATAGGATTATAAGAGCTTTATAGCGATAAACTTTACCTACCTTACTATACTTACTCTCCCCGTCCCTTCCCTTTATCTCCTCTCCCCCCTTAAAAACCTTAGTCTTTAAATACTTATAATTCGTTGCGGGATAGAGAGTAGATTGGTTTAAAAGGTAGTTTTACGCCGGAAGTTAAGTTAATTACGTAATCCTTATCTTATTTTATATATAGTTTAGCCCGCGCTATAAAATCCCCCTCTTAGCTTATAGCCGCTATAAGCCTTGTTTTAACTATATTAAATAGTCTTAAAAAACCTCTTTATAAAAAGAGCTTTAAAGGCAAGAATATAAAACGAATAGTTAGTTATACTAAGCATACGTATATATACAAACTATAAGTAACTAACTACTTATTAACTTACTATATCCTTATTACTTATTATTAAGGTTTTAGTTTTAATACTTTTATTAAGTGCTTAACTTTTTATTTTATATACGTCTTAAAATTTAAAGCGCTTTAAGGAACTATTAATACTTTATTAAGGCTAAAAAGTAAGGATAATTATAAACCTTAATAAGTAGTTTTAGCTATATAAAGAGGTCGACGCTAATACTCCTTTAATAGAAGTCCTTATAAAAAATCCGGATAAGATAAACCCCGCTAAGGACTTTTTATAAAAGAATCTTATAGTAAACTATAAGCTTAAAATCGGCCGAACTAAGGACTTACTTAAACTTATTATCGATAAGGGCGTTTAGATTTACGCTAAGGACTTAAAGTACTTATTAAAAGTCTAAGATATTCTTTTATCGTTTCCCTGCCTTTAAAGGTATAAGGGAGTAATATATATAAATAAATCCGAATATATATATATTCCTTAAATAAAACGATAATAATACTTATAAGTCGTATTAAGATTATACTTATTAAGCGATAAGAATAAAAAGGTAGTAAATATAATATTTAGCTAGCTAACTAAATAAAGACGATTAAAACGAGTTTATAAGCTAACTTTATTTATAGCGCTAGTATTTATAGTATAGAAGATAGTAAATAGAAAAAAAAAGGGACAAGTAGTTATAAACTTATAAGGGATTAATACTATTATTACCTTAAACGCTTGCTTAGTACCTTTTTAAAGCAATATAATTAAACGCCTTTAAAAAAAGAAGTTTATTAATATAGTAAACGTATAATTGTTTTTTTATTAGTTTTTAGTTTATTAAGACTACTAAAAAAGGTTTATAATTATAAGCTATTATAAGCTAAAAAGATTATAAATAATACTTATAGGCTTTAAGAACTTCTTAGTATATATTTAAAAGTTTATTAATAATATCTTTTATAGATACTAAGAATACGCGGCGGCTTATATTAACGATATTATTATTTACTTTAATACGGCCGAAAAACACCTTTAATACTTAGAAGTAGTATTCCGCGCTTTTTATAATTATAATACTACCTTATCCGGATTAAAGTCCTTTTTAGTATACTTATTTATATATCTTCTTAAATTTAAAGTAAACGCTATTAGCTTAATAAATATAAACAAACGTATATAAGCCTTAAAGGATATTGCGTTTTTAAAGAACTTTTAATAGCTTAAAAAATAAATCGGCTTTATAAAGTAGCTATACTATATAGTCTTATATTTCGCTAAGGAAGTTAATATCTTATAAAGACGAAAGATAAAGCTACTTTAAGTAAGATAAGAAGAAAGAGTCTTTTTAAACGGCTAAGAACTAGCTTAATATACCGCGAAAGCCGCTTTTTAGCTTATTTTAAAAGACGAAAAGGCCTTTAAGAATTTAATTAAAAAGCTTACTAAGCCTTATATAATTTACTACTTAAACCCCGCTTAATAACTATTTATTTAGATTTATATATCCTAAGAATATAAAGTAGCGGCTATAGCTTTTTACTTAAAAAAAAGCATAAAATAAGATAAAAAGACGTTACTAGCTTAAACTAAAGTCTAGCTTATTATTTACTTAAGCCGCGCCCTTTAAAGCGAAGAGCTTTAATACTAACTTATAAAGCTTAAAGTAGCCGGTTTAGTATAAGCAGTTTATAAGTTATATACTATAATACTATTTATAAGAACGCTATAAGTAGTTATCTTTACTAATTATATAAGCACTTATAAAATTATATACTAAAAATCCTTATTCTTTATTAATATAAAATCTAATAATAAACTAGTCCTTATATCTTAATACTTATTATTATGAAGTTTATGCTAAAGACTTAATTTAAGTTTTTAGAAATTCGATATTTATAAATAAAAGGGAAAAACTAAAGTGCTTAGGGTAAAACCTCCTTTTATTCGCGCTTAGTCCGCTTTATATAAGGTCTTATAACTTTATATAAGGAAAAAGGGAGTGCGTCTTCCGCTATAAGTATATCCCGCTCGCTAAGCAGTTTAATATAGCTTAGTAAGGCCGGGGCCGCCTTTAACTTAAGCGGCCCGCGGTTTAAAGTATCGCACTTTAAGCTTAAGATATAGGTAGTAGACCCTCTCTTATCCCCCTTATCTACCCTCTTAATATAAAGGCGGGGGGGTAAACGGGATTTTAACCCGCGCCCCTCTTACGGGTAGCGCGACTTTAAATAGTAAGCTTATAGCGGTCCTTATTAATAGGAATTCAGCGCCCCGCTATACGTATATATTCTTAATTAAGACTATTATTTATTCGCGCCGCTTAGTTACTAATCTCGCGCTTAGCTTTAAAGATAAAGCCTCTTATATACTATATATATATACTCGCACTTCTCCTTCTTTTACTATAAACGCGCTTATCTTTCTTATAAGCTTATCGCTTTCTTACCGCCCCGCCCCTTTTATATACTTATCGTTCCGCTATTATTATATTTATTATCTTTATCGCTACTATACTAAAAAAGAAAGTTACTTTTTCTAACCTTAATATAAGTTTACTTCTTAAGCTATTAAGTAAAGATACTAAGGATAAAAAGGCCTAGGCCCGTTATAATACTAAGCGTAAAATTCCTTATTATATATATATAAGCTATCTATTAAGCGATAATACGCTTATAGTTTTTAAAGGCTATTAAAACTAAGCCTATATATATTTAAGTTATATCCGCCGTATAGATATATATAGTTTATATAGCTAATCCTCTTTTAGCTATCTTTATAAAAGCGTATATTATATACTCCTTAAGTAACCGTTTTTATTTTTAAGTAAGTAGCTTTATATTAAACTCGCTTATATACTTCGGCTAATCTCTTTTATAGCTTATTACTATAAGTAAAGATATAGCTTATAAGTTTTATGCTACTTAAAAGAAGTTATATAAATCCGGCCGGCCTATTAAGCGCTTTATATATATAAAGCTCGCCTTTATAGCGATAAAGCTTTAATAGCATACCGGCGCTATTATAATACGGGCTCTTATGTTTAGTGCTCCCCTTAATCCGGCCTTATTTAATAAAAACGTTAAGCTACTTACCTTTACCTTTAGCCGCTTTATCGATAACGCGTATATAGCTTATAAAGCTAATACTAAGCTTGTTAATAAGGTTAATAGTATTATTATAGTTATTTACTAAACTATTTACGCTATAGCTTAAAACTTAAAAAGTATAAAAAACGCGCTATTTATAATAGCTAACTACCTTAGCTTTAGCGGCTATAAAGGCCGGGATATCGCTTTTAAAGGTCGCTTACTTAACTTAGACTTTATACGTGCTCGCGCTACTCTTTATTCTCGTTCCGCTTAAGCCCCTACTCCTTAAAGTTCTTATTATTTTAAAGGACTTTAAAGCTAAGGCTAAAGCTAAGAAAAAAGCTTAAGCTAAGGCTCTTACTAAGGCCTATACTTAAGAGCGCGCCGCCCTCGCCCGTAAGCTTAAGTATAAGGGGGTGCTTAAGGGTAAAGGTAAAGGAAAGGCCGCTAAAACTAATATACTTAACTTAAAGGAGCTTAAGCTTAATATTAATAATAATAAGCTAAAGGAAGGAGAGGACTAAGATAATAATAACGATAATAATAACAAGGCCGAGACTAAGATTAAGGTTCTTAAAGATAAAGTTAGCCCCTTACTTAGTTTTAATACTATCTTTATTATTTCCGACTATAAAAGCGGTAGCGATAGTAACTACGAAAATAACCTTACTTCGCTCCTTACCTTACCTACCCCTAGCCTATTTATAGGCCGCGATATCCCCTTAGCTACGCTAAAATAGGTTTATAGCCTCTTTAAAAGCAGTGCTTTTAAGGCTAATAGCCCCGCAGCCACCGCTTTAAAGCGTGCCCGCGCCGCTTACTATAAGAATAGTACTAATAGCATAGACTAACTAAGTGCGGGGAATACGCTAAGTAAGAAGCCCCGCTTTCGGTCCTAACTTAACAGGTAGTCGACAGGCCCCCGCGACTAAAGCTAGGAGACTCTCCCTTCTATAAGCTTTAGTCTTATAATAAAGTAAGCAGCTAAGCAATACTACAACCTATCGTACTATCTACTATCTTTGCTACTTAATTAGTAGTACTGCGAGACTATCTCCTTATAATTTCTAAAGCTTCCCTTTTAAATCACTTAGTAAAGATAGCATTAGCGAAGGGATCGCGAAGCAGTGCCGAACTAGCGCGGCGAAGCTAATATAACCCTAACTAAGGCTTATAAGTATAAGAGATTTATTTAGATAACGAATCCGACTAAATACCCTTTATGCCTAAGATAATAAAAGTGCCGTTAAGAATATCCTTATTAGTAGGTGCTTAGTCCCCGCTACTTCGAGAAAAATAAAAGGCCCTTTAAAGCCGTATCGAGGAACTAAAGGAGACCTAACGGTTATAAGAGCGTATCGCATAGCTTAAAGAGGAAATACGAGAAAAGGGAGGCTTACTCCTTAACTAATTAAAAAGGCGTTATTAGTCGGACTCCCCCGATTCGGCAGCTAGTTAAAGCAGCGAGGTAAAGCTTAAAAACATCACCTAGTTAGCTTAACTAACTAATTCTCGGAAACGACTTAACTAGCTCTATAACCTAGAGGATACGTTTAAAGCTATACCCTAACGATTCCGCCGAGATAACGTTAAAATCCTATTTATAGTAGATTATATATATACCGACTATAAGGCGAGATAGCGCCGATACCTTAAGGAATAACCGCCGATAGATTAAGAACAATATAGCGCTAGCTAGATCTATTTTAAGGAATAGATACTTATGCTTATTAAGGATATAGTAAATAGAGAAATACTCTTAGTAATATAGCTAAAGAACGCTTAGTAGCGAGATATATAGTCTCCACTAAAGTTTAGCCTTTACCTTAACTCTATCGAACGGCATTTCGAGCGGCTATTAAAGTAGATATAGTTATTAAGGTTCTTCGCTAAGTTACGATTAAAGCTTTAGGAGTAACTTAACCTCTACTTAATACTTATTTATAAGTATAGTAAAGAAGAACTAGTTTAAGTAGCTTAACGCTACTAAGACGCTATAGATAGTAAGAAACACCGTTTAGGCGTAAGCTTTAGATTAGGATAGCGTGGAATAAGTTTAAGATACTTAAACTAAGGAAATTCCTACTAAGGGAGAGGCCGTAGCGGACGGCAGTTAGGAGGTTCTCGCTACTAAAGCACTACTAATACCTTAATAATAATAAGGGGAGACTTACGCTTAAATACCCCTTAATATAGCCGAGGCTAAGGTCGTAGAAGAGGGCGAGGCTAAGGCCGAGGCTTATCCTAAAACCAAGGGGTTATCTATTTTAAATGCAATAAGCTAGGTCACTATATAAATAAGTATACCTCGGCTTTAACTATAAATACCTTAGCGAACACCTTACGTATTAAAGCCGCTCCGTAAGGAAACGCTTAAAGGCCGGAGTAAACGCCTTTCCTCCGGCTATGTTAGTACCTTAAGGGGAGCTATTATAGACTCCCGTAGTGCTATTAAGGCGAAACCTTACTAATACGAAAGTATACTTAGATACTTATAGTATAGTAGACTTAGTAAACGTGTATTTCGCACGCTAATAAGGCTTACTATAAGTCCTACTATCGCATCCTAAGCTCTTAGGACTAAGCGATAGTTAGGTAAATAACTATAAGGTCTAGGAGGTTTTAGTAAGAATTACTAATATAAGAGGTACCGAAAAGATAATTACTTAGTACTACGTTAGTATTAATAAGTTAACGCCGAATAACTATATTCTAATTTTATAGTTAACTACGGTAATTACGGATAAGAAAATCTATATTATTCTATAGAAAAAGCAATAGTGGTTTAAGCACTAAATCGGCAGCGGCACCTTACGGAGTCTACGAAAATTCGTAAAGGATTGCCCGAACGAGGCCTATATCTATATAATCGCTGCCGACCTTAAGCTAATTCCGTTGCTAGATAAGGACGACGATAAAGGAATTCCGGAGAGAGAATAGACCGAGATACCACTAACTCTATACCGATTTAAAGACGTATTCTCGGTAAATAAGTCTAACCTATTACCGATTAAGAAAGGAATAGATCACGCAATTAACTTAACTTCCGGCGTAAAACTACCTTTCGGACCGATCTATCCTTTATCCCGCAACGAATTATAAGTATTAAGGGACTAGATTAATAACTTTATAAGACGTAGTATTATCCGGGAATTATAAAGCCTAGTAGGCGTACTAATTCTTTTTATCCTAAAGAAAGATAGCAGCCTTTATCTTTATATAGACTACTAGGGACTTAACCGCGTTATATAGAAGAATCGGTACCCTTTACCTCTTATTTCGGAGATCCTTAACCGCTGCTAAAGTGCTAAATTCTTTTCTAAGATTAATATTCGAAACGTATACTAGCGTATCCGTATAAAAGAAGGCGATAAGTAAAAGATAGCCTTCCGATTACGCTACGGACACTTCGAATACCTTATTATACTATTTAGCCTAACTAACGCTCTAGCTACTTTTTAGAGCTATATTAATTAAGCGTTAGAAGGCCTTATCGACACTATTTATATAGTATATCTTAATAATATCCTTATCTTCTTATAAACAGAAGAGGAATATACTAAATACCTTTAATAAGTTATAAAGAGGCTACGCGCGGCGTAACTATTCGTAAAGCTATCTAAATATATATTCTATTAGCAATTAGTTAAGTTCCTTAGTTTTATTTTATTAGTCGATAGGATATCGGTAGATCCTTAATAGGTAGAATCAATCGCTAAATAGCTAGTACTTAATACTTATCGAGATATTTAAGTCTTTTTTAGGTTTTATAACTACTACCGTCGTTTTATTTACCGCTACTTTTATATAGTAGCACCTCTTACCGCACTACTAAAAGGTAGTAGTAATAGTAAGAAGCTAAAGAGAGTAGACCTAAACGCGATTAAATTTATAGCGTTTTAGTCCTTAAAGGACGTATTTACTAATATACCCTTACTTTAATACTACGACCTAAAGAGGCATACTTAAATTAAAACTAATATATTATAATATATAATAGTAAGCATTCTATCCTAGCTTAATAATAAAGGTCGCTACTACTTAATTATATTTTAGTTAAGAAAGTTTACTAAGGCTAAGTTAAACTATAGAGTCTTAGACTAAGAACTATTTACTATTATGGAGTTATTTAAATACTAGCAACACTATGTCGAAGGAGCCGCGCAATAAGTAAAGGTTTTATCCGACTATTTTAACCTTTAGATATTTATACGCTAAACCTCCCTTAATTAAAGATAAGCACGATAGTATATATACTTAGCGCTATTTAACTTTACGATTAAGTATAGGATAGGGAAATTAAACCCGGCTAACGTACTATTAAGAATGCCTAAATACGAGGGTAAGAAGCCCCCGTTTATAGAGTTACTACCGGAGCTTTAGTTAAAGCTAGCACCGATAAATTATATAACTATTAATAATCCGTAAAGGGATAACGAGAAGTCTTTATAGGCAAAGGAAAGCCTAACCTTAAGCTAGTATAAGCATAGCGAGTTGCCTTTATATAAGGAAAATATACGAGCTCTTATATAGCGAACTACTACTAACTTAAAAGCGGACCTTAAGTAGCTAGCCGTATAGGCTAAAAAGAGAGCTAGTTATAAATAGCTACTTTTAAGAAAGACTATAAGGGATATAGCCTATAGCCTCTTAGTATACGCTATAAAAGTTCTTAATACTTTGCTAGAATTGCTAAAACGCACTTAAAGCGAAGATATAGTAATTGCTTAATAAAAAGCGATTAAAGACTTCTTAAAAGAGAAGTATCCTTAGTTATTGCGATTAAATAGATTACTGCTATAAAAAGGACGAATCGTAGTACCTTTTAATACTACCTTATAGTAAGAGTTAATATAACTTTATTATAACGACCTATTAGTAAGATACTTCGGAGGCTAACGAATAGGTAAATTATTATTAAGGAATTTCTACTAAGAGAATATAGTAAGGGATATTAATTAATATATTTAAGAATGCTTAATATATTAAGGCGCCGTATTAAGGAGGCATAGCCCTTATAGCGCTATATAATTATTACTATACCCTATACGACCGTAAGAAGAACTATTAATAGACTTTACTATAGGTCTGCTAAAAGTATAACACGAGGGGCGATATAAGAAGAGGGTATATAAGCAGAAA
>JAPEBW010001722.1:0-19736 GCA_027405785.1 Ophiocordyceps robertsii | reverse complement strand
AGCGGGAGGGGGATTATAGCTATACGATATATAAATCGTGTTCTTAAAAGGCGGCTTAAGCCTTCGCCTTAAGAAGGCGCTCGTAGTAGTCGACCTCCTAACCTTAAGCTTCTTAGCGTATATTAATTAAGTAGCGTAGATCGCGGTAAAGCTAAAAAGGGTCTAGCAAACTAAGTCGCTATTTTAAGGCCGGAAGAAGGTAATAAGAGGGGCAACCTAAGACCGAAAGGACTTAGAGGGTAATACCTTAATAAGTAGAATTAACGCTATGACTTAGCTAGGAGGAGGATAAAGCCGGCTTAATATATAGAGGTATTTCGCTTATAGGGCAATAAGGCATATCGCCCGCTTTTATAAAAAGAAGAAAGAAAGAACCTTATAAGTAGCCGTAGCTATAACTAAAGACGTAATTAAAGTAAATTCCGATTTAAGAAAAGAGGAACCTTAGCGTAAAGTTAGGCATTAAGGGAAAAAGAGAAATAGTAAATAGCTTAAAAGTCGATAAGGAAGCACCTTATACTAGACTTAGTACTGCTTAAAGTTAGTATTAATAAAAAGAAGGGGCTTAACGCACTTATAGATATAGGCTATAACTACTATATTATAGTAAGCGAGGGGGTAGCGATAAGGCTATAGATACCCTTTGCGGATAGGATAAGGAGGCTGCTATAGCCCTTCTTAAAGGACGTACTAATACTTTAAATAAAAGAGATTATAGCGTTTAAGATAGAGATTAACGGGTACTTAAAATAAATATTCGCCTATATAGTACCGGAGTTAAGCTACGATATATTCTTAAAGAGACTATAAATAAAGAAGAATAAGGTGGTTTATAACGCCGGGGGGGATTAGATCCGGCATAGAAAAGCGGGGATTTAGATTAGCTTTTAAGGATTAAAAGAAGCCGCGAAGATCGCGAATATCTAAGAAGTAAAGCTAGTAAGCGCCTTTATCTTTACGGCGGAGTGCCGGTAAGAAAGGGCCTAAAAGGATAACTAAGGGCGACGACAAGCGCTTAACGTAAGGGCGGTTATAATAAAGGACGTAAAGAGAGCCTTTTAGCTAAAGACGCCGGTTAACCCGGCGGACTATATCTTAGCTTAAGCACTATAAGCTTATTAAGCCCTTTTCGCACCTATAAAGGCACTTAAGCAACCCCCGTTCTAACTAAGCATAAACTATAAGATTTATCTTACTTTAAATAAAGATAGTAAGGAGCCGCTACTACTATAAGGGCCCCTTTATAATATATCGAAGGAAGAACTCCTTATCCTTTAAAAGACTTTAAACGAGCTATTAAAAGCGAACCTTATCCGCTTAAGCAGTTTATTAGCCGTAGCGCCGGTATTGTTTATAAAGAAGGCCGATAGCTAACTATACTTTTACTATAACTACTAAGCCTTAAATATAATTATAAAAAGGGACTAATATACGTTACTATTAATTATAAAAACGCTAAGGATACTAGCGAAAGCACGTTAATTTACGAAACTTAACGTCGTTATAGCGTTTTATAAGATTAAAATCGCAAAGGGCTATAAGTTTAAGACGGCCTTTTAAATAAAGTTCGGACTATTTAAATAGTAAGTATACTTATTTAGCCTTATAAGAACGCCGGCTAACTTTTAGCGCTATATTAACTAAGTGCTAAAGGACTACTTTTATAAGTTCGTTATAGCGTATATAAATAACGTTTTAATCTACTTATTAAGGTCGCTCCGCGATTATTAAGAGAAGGTAGCGAAGGTGCTTAAAAAGTTATAAAAAGTAAGCCTTATATTAAACTTATAGAAATACGACTTTATAACGAAAGAAGTAAAGTACTTAAGTTTTATTATATAAGCTAAGGGTAAGGTCCGGTTCGACTTAAAGAAGATTTAAGCTATCCGGATATAGTAAGCGCTAAAGAATATAAAAGGCGTTTAAAGCTTCCTTAAGTTTGCGAATTACTACTATACCTTTATCCCGCTTTACGCTAAGGCCTTATAGTGCTTAAACGGCCTTTATAAAAAGAACGCAACGTTCTTATAAACTAATAAGCACTAAGCCGTATTTAAGTTTATTTAAAAGGCATTTTATAACGCGCTAGTGCTATAGCTATACGACCTTAAAAGGGAAATATACCTAAAGGCGGACTGCTTTAAATACGCGATAAGCGGCGTGCTAATATAAGTAAGACCGGATAAGATATAATACTTAATAAGGTTCTTTTTAAAACGACTTAATATAGTAAAGTATAACTACTTAATTTATAATAAAGAGTTACTCGCGATTATATAATACTTAGACTTTTAAGGGGTAAAGTTACGTAATACGCTTGTATTTATAGTACTAACGGATTATAGGAATTTAAAGTACTTTATAATAAAGAGGAAGTTAAATAAGAGGTAAGTAAATAAGCGATAAAGCTTACTTTATATAACTTTATATTAAAGTACCGCTTAAGGAGGTTAGCGGTAGTACTTAATGCTTTATCGCGCTGCGATTAAGATAAGCCGGAAAGGGTATTTAATAAGAGGGAAATAAGAGGCGTAGTATAAATAATCCTAAATAGCGCGTAACTAATAAGATATCGGGTCCCCCTTAGCGGCAAGTTTATAAACCTCTTATAACGATTAATATAAAAAGAGCGTACTATCGCGATAATATAGGAGGGGGAAAAAACGTAAGGTTAATTGCTTATATAAGTAAGGCGGACGACCCTATACCTTAAGATAAAAGCAGGGCGAACGAGGGCGGAGTTTAGCTAAAACTTAACTTAAACTTAAGCTAAGACGCGCTTAAGGAATAAGTACGACTAGCCTATATATTCGATAAGTAGGAGATATAAAAGCGGTAAATAGCGATATTATAAAAAGATAAAAAGTACTAAGTAATATTTTAAGTAGTATAAAACGGCGACCGGTCGCTTACGTTAAAATAGCAATTAAAGGTTTAAGTAAGTAAGTATATAATTAATATAAGGGGGCGCCTTCGCTTTAAAGACCGACTTTAAGTATTAAGTAAAGCTTAATACCTTAAAGAGGGAGAGGACGAAGAGCTAGATAAGCTTTAAGTATTAATTGCTTAGCGGATATATAACTTAATAGCGGTAGGATACTTAAGGCGCGAGGGGACGCTCGCGATACTAGCCCGAGAGTTCTTTTAGCTAGGCTAGTTATTAATAGTGCGCCGGCTTATCGCGAACTACGGGCTATATAGTAAGGGGTATATTTAAAGGCAACTTTAAAAAGGGCTTCTTTAACTATTACCGCCCCTTATATAGCTATTTATATACTTAACGATAGACTTTATAGTCGACTTACCGCTAATAGAGATTAAAGGCTCTTAGAACCTTTAAGTAATAACGGACCGGCTAATAAAGGCGATAACTTTAAAGGCAATACCGATAATAAGAGTAATAGTATACGCTACTAAGTTTTTATAGTCCTACTTCTGCTTTTATAAAATGCTAAAATTTATTATCTTAAATTAAAGGATAAACTAAATAAGGTAATTTTAAAAGGAATTTTATTAATAAACTAAGGTTTAAAGGAAACTAAGTTTAGCTTACTACCCGTAGACTAATAAGGCAATAAAGCGCGTAAACTAAGAGGTATAAGTATACCTCCGCGTATATATTTACTATAAGTAAGATAACTAAAGGGTATAGCTACCTTACTCTTAGGCGGCGCTTAATAATTAAGTAGTGTTAATAATAAGTATAAGCCCTTTCTTCGCTATATATAGGTACGATATCGAGCTAACCTAAATTGTATAGAAGGAGGGACCGCTTACGCTAGACGCGGAGAGCGTATAGAGCCTTATATAAAGGATAAGGGAAGTTACTAACTTTTTTTAAACGGCGATCGCCGCGTTATAAGTAAAGTAAAAGGAGACGGTAAACCGGTCTTATATACCGGTAAAAAGACTTTAAGTAAGCGATAAGGTATAGCTAGATATAAAGAAGTATACTACGGATAAGCCTTACCGGAAGCTTAACTAGCTATACTAAAAGTATATTATAATAAAGGAAATTAGCCTATATATAGTAAAACTTAATATATTAAAGAGGGTATATAAAAGACTATATATAAAGTTCCTCCGCCGTATAGCGGATAACCCCTTACTTAGCTAAGTAGTTAACGATTACTAGCTACCGCTAGTAATTAAGGAGGACGACGAACTAAAGTATATTATAAAGAAGATTAAGTAAGCCCGGTAAAGATAGATTAAAAAAGGGAGATAGCGCTAAGTCTTAGTAAAGTAGTATAAGTACGCTAACTTAATATAGTAGCTAATTAGCGACTTTTAGGATATAATCGCCTTAAAGAAATTCAAGGGACGATATAGCAATATAATAAAGAACGATAAGGGCGAGGCGGAAGGACGATAGTAAGCTAAGCCGGGGAGTAAGAGATAGGATAAGGGAAGTAGCGGAGAAAAGAAAGAAAACTAAGAAAAACAAAAGGAAGTTTTAGGCTATACCTAGTAAATATTAAGACGAATTTAAATAATAAGTATAAGGAGGATACGCTATAGACGCGCACTAAGCATAAATAACAATAAGATAAATAAGGGATATAATAAGATATAATAAGATATAAAGCGGATATAGATAGGATATATAAAAAACTATAACTTAATTAAAGCAAACTACTTACTACCCGCTAATACTAATAGATTAACCTTAAACGCCGGGGTATATTTAGGCCTAGCGCGCCGTAGTAATAGTATAAGCTAACTCTATATACTATAGTAATTATTAGTAATATCCCTTTAGCTAGCGTTTATTAAGGATTAAAGAATATATATATAAGTTAGTACGGTAATCCTTAAACGTCCTTTAAGATGTATAATCTTAAAGCGCGTTTATACCGGCGACTATATCGCTAGTGCACTAATATCGCGTTAGCGTTATATCCTATATAGTCTAAGAATAGGGATATATAAGCAAATAGCGTAATCCGGCGCGGGCGTATACAAAATAATTATAAGCGCGGGGCGAGGCTTAATTCTAGCAAGCCTTATACTAAATATCTACGTTAGGAGATACTATATATCCGATATATATAAGGTAGGGGGGGCGCCGTATAGTAGTGCTATATATCGCGCTCCGCTTATAAAGCGACGATAGCGGGCGCGAAGATTAATATAAAGGCGGCAGCGTATAGTCGCCGGGCGTGCTAAGAGGCGCCGGACGGGTAGACGCCTATAATACGGCGGGAGATAGGGCTTAGGGGGTTATAGTAAATATATTAAGGCGCGGCGCGGCGAAGCTATTATAAGAGGGGGCGCGCGCGTAAGTAGATTAGTAATTAAAGAAGGAAAAGAAAGAAAAAAGGGAGAGGGAGAGAGGAAGGGTATTTATACTTTAAAACTATAAGCAGCGGGTAAGAAAGATATACCTTAAGCACTAATATTAGCGGTAAGTAAAGGAGATATATTATACCGCCTTAGCGCTATTAAGGACGATATAGCGGCGCGAATAGGCAAGCGTATAACGTATTTAACGCCTTAACATAATATTATTTAAGGAGGTATAAGCGTATAATTATAAGCATAATAAGGATAACTATACCGATTAACGCTAAGTGCGGAGTAAGGGGGCGGGGCGCCGATATTATATACCTCGGTACGCGACGGCTTAAAAAGGGGATAGTATTATAGGCTATACTATAAAAAGAGCTATAGTTATACTATAGCAAACGACTTAAAGTTAGGCTAACGTATAGCTAAAGTCGTATAAGACTTTACCTAAACTTAGCTTAAGTTTAACCCGAACTTAACTTAAGTACGGGCTACTTAAGCAACCCCTATAAAGTACGAAGCTACGTAGCCTAAATAAAGATTTCCCCCTTCTCTTTTTAGTTTTAGATAAATAATTATTTAGCTATATGCTACTAAACTAAGTATACGTAAGCCTTTAATAGATAGTAATACTAAATAGTTATATTAAGATTATACTTATTAAGCGATAAGGATAAGAAGGTAGTAAATATAATATTAAACGAGCTAACTTAGTAAAGCTAATTAAAATAAGTTTATAGTTTAACTTTATTCGCGGCGCTAGTATTTTTAAAATAAAAGATAATAAATAAAAAAGAAAAGGGATAAGTAGTCGTAGACTTATAAGAGATTAACGCTATTACTACCTTAAATACTTACTTAATGCCCCTTAAAAGCAATAGAATTAAACGCCTTTAAAAAAAGAAGTTTATTAATATAGTAAACGTATAATCGTTTTTCTATTAGTTTTTAGTCTATTAAGACTACTAAGAAAGGTTTATAGTTATAAGCTATTACGAGCTAAAAAGATTATTAATAATACTTATAAGCTTTAAAAACTCCTCGGTATATATTTTAAGGTTTATTAATAACGTCCTCCGAAAATACTAAAAATACGCGGCGGCTTATATTAACAATATTATTATTTACTTCGATATAGCTAAAGAATACCTTTAATATATAAAGGCTATATTCCGCGCCTTTTTTAACTTTAATATTACCTTATCCGGATTAAAGTCCTTCTTAGCGTACTAATTTATATAGCTTCTTAGATTATAAGTTAATAATATTAGCTTAATAAATATAAATAAACGTATGCGAGCTTTTAAGGATATTAGGTTTTTAAAGAACCTTTAATAGCTTAAAAAGTAGATCAGCCTTATTAAGTAGCTACGCTATATAGTCCCGCATTTCGCTAAAGAAGTTAATATTTTATAAAGATAAAAAACGAAGCTACTTTATATAAGATAAGATAAAGGAGTCCCCTTAAAGGGCTAAGAATAGACTTAATATACTACGAAAGCCGCTTTTTAGCCTACTTTAAAAAATAAAAAGGCCTTTATAAATTTAATTAAGAAACTTACTAAGCTTTAAACAATTTACTACTTTAACCCCGCTTAATAACTATTTATTTAAATCGATATGTCTTAAAAATACAGATTAGTAGTTATAGCTTTTTACTTAAAGAAAAGCACGAAATAGGATAAAAAGATATTACTAGCCTAAACTAAGGTTTAGCTTATTATTTACTTAAGCCGCGCCCTTTAAAGCAAAGAGCTTTAATATTAGCCTATAAAACTTAAAGTAGCTAGTTTAGTATAAGCAGTCTATAAATTATATACTATAGTACTATTTATAAAAACGCTATAAGTAGTTGTCTTTACTAACTATATAAGCACCTACGGAATTATAAACTAAAAATCCCTTTTTTTTATTAGTATAAAATTTAATAATAAGCTAGTCCTTATATCTTAATACTTAAGCTAATTCCTGCTTAAAGTATACTATATCCTAAGCGTTAAAAATATTATACTAGATACTTTCTTATATTTACTATATTAAGGTAATAAGCTAGTATCCTTAAACTAAGAAAAGGAATTAAAACGTATTTAAGAAAACGAGATAATAAACTATATATTCCTTTATTTATAAGTATTAATTAAATTGCCGCTTTATTAAAAAATCATTAATAGATATATTAAGGATATATAGTAAGTTAAGATTATAGCGTAGCTTAGCGATAAAGACGGTATCCTTAAACTTTTATTCCTTTAGTTATAAGGGTTATTATACTTTATAAAGAACGATAGACGCTAAAGATTATATATCTTTAATATTTATGCTAAGGAGATTATTAAAGACGCTTATACTAAATATTTTTATACCGGCCGCACTTATATATAATAAGATCTATTTAAGAGCTTTTTAATCCTATAGCTTAGTAAATATATAAACGAGGTTGTAAATAGCTATAACGCTTACTACTATAACTAAACTAATTAACGTAAAACGCTAAGGTAGCTTATTTTAATTTAAAGCCTGCTAGTTTTATAACTTTATTATTAATCTTATAGTAGTTTAAGCTAAATAATCCTTATAAAAAGATCTTATAAGGAACCTTTTTAATACTTTACTAACTATAACTTATAAATTCTTAAAAATATACTTTTTTATTTTAAGTAATAACTAGTTTATAGTAAAAGACTAAGTATAAGCTTTATATACTAAGCTACTCCGCGTCTATTAAGTGATTTTAAAGGGATAATCTTTAACCGGGATATAAAGTTTACTTTAGTATTTTAGCGGACTTTATAATAAGCCTTTAAATTAAAGCTTTTTATATTTACCGCTTAGTACCCTTAAACTAATAGCTTATTAAAAAGGCGAAACTAAACTATAAAAATCGCGCTATAATTCTTTATTATAAATTTCTTAAACCTATGCTAACTTAATATACTAATCGCTTTTTAGTTTAGCTTTAACAATTCTTTTTTTTTAGTAATTTACGTAGCCCTTAATAAGCTTATTATAAAGATAAGAATAGATAATAGCTTTTAGTTCCTTAGTAACTACTTATACTTATAAAATTAAAAGGTCTTATAAGAAGAAGCTAAGTTAGCTATCGCTTATACTTAAGCCGCTATAAAGGATAGATATAATAAAAAACACTACTTACTAAAATTTAAGCTTAGCGATTAAGTTTAGCTATAGCTTAATAAGGGTTACGATATTGCGGATAGTAAACCGGCGAAGCTTAAGAAAATAGCAGTAAACCGTTTAAAGTTATTGCTAAAGTAAGATAGCTTATATACTAGTTAATTATAAAAAGGTCCCTTAATATCTATTTAGTTGTTTTAATAGTATAACTACGCTAAGCGGATAAGCTAGCTATACGCTTAAGCTTAGTTTAAGATAAAAAAATACCTTACTTTAATAAGTAAAAAGTAAAATAAATCCTATAAAGCTATATAATAAAGAAAGGCGGCGGAAAGGTAATAAAAAGAGTTTTTTATAGCTTAAAAAGGCTAGCTAAGTAGCTATAACTTATAAGTAAACGAAAAGGTAGTTATTACGCCGAAGATTATAAAAGCCTTTAAAAAAGCATAAAAGGAGTTAACTACTTAAGTAGTTTAAACGAGAGTATAATACGCGGCCTTTATAACTTAATACGAAACTCTTTAACTAAGAAAATAAAGCGGTTAAGCTTAAATATAAGACTTAAAAGCTACTATAGATTACGAAAAACTATAACTTACTATACTTAAGGTAATTAGTTATTTTAATAATAATATACCGCTATTTACTTTAAGTAATAAGGCCTTTTTAGCTTTATAGTATACTTATTTAAATTCTTTTTACCGCCTGCCCTCTCTCCTTTCCTTTTTTTTATAACTATATTTTCTTTTACCGCTAGCTATAGCCCGCTATACTTTACTTACTTTTATATATATAACCTTTTTTACCTTAAGCCTACAATCTTTATACTCTTATTTTAAGTCTTTTTATCGTTTAACGTCTTTTATAGCTAACATTAGCTATTTTATAACTACTTTATTAGCCCGCTCTTTTATAAGCCTTTATACCTTTAATATAAAAGATATAAGTAAGCGCTTAAGCTTTATAAAAATAAGGCGGCTATTCTTTATAGCTTTAAGTCCTTTAGTAAAAGTTAAAACCTTTAAGTTTAAGCTTTTATATAAACTTACGCCGCTTTTTATAACCGCGCTTAAGCTAATAGATTTAACTTAAATTAAAGTATTATAAAGGACGGCTTATACTACCCTCTTTAAATACTTAACTTAAACAACTTACCTCTTAGCCTTATATTATAACGTCGTTTAAATAGCCGGTTTCGTAGTAACTTAGTTATACCTCTTACTTAGCTTTTATTATCTAAAAGCCCCCGCTACTTATAAATTTTTTAAGGTATAGCTAGATATCTTTTTTAGTAAAATAACTAGCTAATACTTAATGCCTTTAAGTTAGCTAACCTCGCTATAGTCTTAAGATCTATAATAGCTATTATAGCTAGCGGAAATATTATAAAATCTAAACGGCTATACTTAAACTCCTTACTTTACTCTTAAGGAGCTTTATAAAACCCCGCGAAAGAACGCTTAAAGCACGTACTATAAAGGCTCGCTTAAGAAGAAACGATAAATATTACTAATTAAACCCCGCTAAGGTTTTTAAGATATAACTATAAAGGCTTAAAAGCCTACTTAACTATAGTTTATAATATTTTTAACTATAAAGGATACTATAAAAACTACTAAGCGGATTTTACTGGTATCTTTAAAGAATATTTAAGGATTTCCGCGGGATATCTTAACTATAGTTTAACCTATTTTTAACTATAAAAGTACCTTAAAAGATATAAAATAAACTTTACCGCAATATTTAAAGGATATTTAAGGATATTAAAAAGATTTCC
Source organism: Ophiocordyceps robertsii (assembly GCA_027405785.1). Lineage (NCBI taxonomy): Eukaryota > Fungi > Ascomycota > Sordariomycetes > Hypocreales > Ophiocordycipitaceae > Ophiocordyceps > Ophiocordyceps robertsii. The sequence continues at coordinate 9,535 of JAPEBW010001722.1, read as the reverse complement.
TTTACTATAGTTTCTAGTATTTTTAACCGGGCTTATACTTAGTTTATTAAGTAACTTTTTAAGGATATTTATAGTTTATTTAAATATTAATAATAAATAAAAGGATAATATAATTAAAGATCTTTAAAATTAACTTAAAGAACTAAGTATAAAGTAGCTAGCTATACCTTAAAGAAAAGATAAGCTTTTTACTATTTTTAAACCCTTATATACGTTTATATATAGTAATTAGTTTATTATACTAGCTTAACTAGTAGTAATTAGTTTATACCTTATCCCCTTATTTTTATACTATAAGGCGTAGTATATAGTTACTTACTTTATACTTAGTATATTAAGCTAATTTTAAGGATCTTTAACTATACTATCCTTTTATTTATTATTAATATAGAAATAAACTATAAATATCCTTATAAAATTACTTAATAAACTAAGTATAAGCCTAGTTAAAAATGCTATAGACTATAGTTAAGGAAATCCTTTAAATATCCTTAAATATCCTTTAAACATCGCGGTAAAGTCTATCTTATATCTTTTAAGGTATTTTTATAGTTAAAAATAAGTTAAACTCTAATTAAGATATCCTATAGAAATCCTTAAATATCCTTTAAAGATATTAGCGGAATCCGCTTAGTAGTTTGTATAGTATTTTTTATAGTTAATAATATTATAAACTATAATTTAATAGGCTTTTAAGCTTTTATAGTTATATCTTAAAAACTTTAGCGGGGTCCGACTAGTAATGTTAATTATATCTCCTTAAGCAAGCCTTTATAGTACGTGCTTTAAGCGTTCTTATTATAAGGTTTTATAAAGCTTTTTTAAGAGTAAAGAAAGGAGTTTAAGCATAGCCGTTAAGATTCTATAATAAATAAGTAAGGGAGGCTAGCGCTTATATATCTTTTTAAAAGAAAGCGTATATATAAATAGTAATACTTAAAATTCAAGCTTAGTAATTAAGTTTAGCTATAGCTTAGTAAAGGTTATTATATTTTAAATAGTAAACTAGTAAAACTTTAAGAAAAGTATACTAAGCCGTTTAAAGTTACTATTAAAGTAAAATAGCTTATGTATTAGTAAAATGGAAAGAGGTCTTTTAATATCTATTTATTTATTTTAATAGTATAACTACGCTTAGTAAATTATCTAGCTATATACTTAAAACTAGTTTAAAATAAAAGGACGCTTTACTTTAATAAATAAAAAGTTTAACGAATCTTATAAAGTCGTATAATAAAAAAGGGTAGTTAAAAGCTAGAAAAGGAGTTTCTTATAATATAAAAAGACTAGCTAAGTAGCTATAACTTATAAGTAAACGAAAAAGCAGTCTTTAACTAAAAATTATAAAAGCTTTTAAAAAGGCATAAAAAGAGTTAGCTACTAAAGTAGTTTAAATAAAAATATAATAAGCGGCTTTTATAACTTAATATAAAACTCTTTAACTAAGAGAAATAAGCGGTTAAACTTAAGTATAAACCTTAAAAGCTACTATAAGTTATAATAAACTAAAACTTATTATACTTAAAGTAATAAGTTATTTTAATAATAATACGCTACTATTTACTTTAAGCAATAAGTCCTTTTTAGCCTTATAGTATATTTATTTAAATTCTTTTTACCGCTTAACTTTTTTTTCTTTTCCTCTTTTTAAAATTCTTTTTTTTTAGTAGCTAGCCTTAACCCGCTATACTTTACTTACTTATATATATATAGCCTCTTTTACTTTAAGTTTATAATCTTTATACTTTTATTATAAGTCCCGTTATTATTTAATATCTTTTATAGCTAAGACTAGCTATTTCGTAATTACCTTTTTAGCTTATTATTATATAAGCCTTTATACTATTAATATAAAAGATATAAGCGGGCGCTTAAGCTATATAAAAATAAGGCGGCTATACTTTATAGCCTTAAGTCTTTTAATAAAAGCTAAAACCTTTAGGTTTAAGCCTTTATATAAACTTATACTACTTTTCGTAACCGCGCTTAAGCTAATAAGCTTAACTTAAATTACAGCACTATAAAAAACGGCTTAAACTACCCTCTTTAAACGCTTAACTTTAATAACTTACCTCTTAGCTTTATATTACTACGTAGTTAAAATAGCCGCTTTTATAGTAACTTAATTATACCTCTTACTTAGCTTTTATAGTTTAAAAGCCCTTACCGCTTCTATATTTTTTAAAGCGTAGCTAAAACCCTTTATTAGTAAAATAACTAGCTAATACTTAATACTTTTAAGCTAGCTAAATTTATTATAGTCTTAAAATCTATAGTAGCTACTATAATTAGTAAAAACCTATTTTAGCTAAATAATTAAAAACATATTTATACTATCTTTAATTATATATTTTAAGCTTATCTTAATTAGTTTATAGCTAGGTTTATAATAGCGTTTTAAGCTTTTATAAAAAAATCTCTATCCTGCTTTATATATAGTTTAGCCTATATAATAAAATCTTTTTTTTAGCTTAAAGCCGCTAGAAGCTTTAAAGACCTTTTTAATCTTGCTTAATATACGCTTTTCCTTTTAGCCGCTATACTTAGCCTAGCTATATAAAGGTATAGAAGCGCTTTACTATACTTTATCCGCCGCTTTTCTTTAATTAAAGTAAATAGCGATAACTAAACTTATAATATATTTCTCCGCCCGATTTTATAAAAGCTATTAATAATAATTAATATAATCTTTTATAAGCCTAGCTTTATAAAACTATATCTTATAATAAGATTATAATAATAAAGAGTTTCCGCTTAGCTATAGACTATACTAAGTTTTCCTTATAAGCTTATAAAGAACTAAAATATAACTTAACTTTATTTTAAGTAATAAAGTTCTTAAGGTTTAATATCCGCTTTATTAACTATACTAACTACGCGCTTTATATTCTTACTCTTAAGGTCTTTTTTATAAAAAGGGTTTTTACTACTATTAAGTATATTTAAAACCTTAAAAGTAAGGAATTAAGGATTAAAGCTAGTAAGAACTTTATTACTTACTTTTAAGCGGAAATATAAATATTTAATACTTTAATACTAATTATACTTATTATAATTCGCGGAAAAACTTAGCTTTACCTAAATACTTGTTTAGTAGCTAAACGCGCGTTAATTAGCGGAAAGGTATAAGTAATAGCGCTATATAAAAAGGATATTAAGTCGAAAAGTTTAGCAATAAGAAGTAAGGGATAGCTATTTTAGCTATAATAAGTAAAATATAATATCTTATATAAAAGCGGCTAATAAAGCTATTAAGTAATATAAAGAACGCGACGGAGGATAGAAAGAACCGCGTAAAAAGTAAGTAAGATAATAATATTAAAAAAGGCTTAAATAAGCTAATATCTTATAATATATCTTATTTTAAAAAACAAATATCCTTTAGCGCGGCGACTCTTTATTATTTAATAAACGCTTAAACCTATACTTTAAAAAAGGTTAGAAATCTTATTATTAATTTTAGCTAGATATACTAGTCGCCTTAATAAGATAAAGATATATAATAAAATAAGTAATAAGGATTAATAATAAAGCTATTTACTTACTATTTTAAGCTACTTAACTATTATTAGCTAAATAAGCTAAAAGATTATTAAAAGGATAAGGATAGTATACTATTAAGATAATATAAATATACTACTATTAAGCTATTACTTAGCGCCTTTTTTACTTTATTTTTGCCTTAAACTAATAAGAATAATAGCTTTTTATTTTTACTAAAAAGAGTTATTATAAAATTCAAGTAGCTATACTTAAACTCCTTACTTTACTCTTAAGAAGCCTTATAAAACCCTATAATAAAAACGCTTAAAGTATATATTATAAAAACTTACTTTAAGAGATATAATAAGTATTTTTAAATAAACCCCGCTAAGGTTTTTAAGATATATCTATAAATACTTAAAAGCTTATCTAACTATAGTTTATAATATTTTTAATTATAAAGGATATTATAAAATCTATTAAACGGATTTTATTAGTATTTTCAAAGGAAATCTAGGGATTTCCGTAGGATATCTTAACTATAGTTTAGCTTATTTTTAACTAAAAAAAACACCTTAAAAGATATAAGATAAACTTTAATATAATTTTTAAGGGATATTTATAGATATTAAAGGGATTTCCTTAACTATAGTTTATAGTATTTTTAACTAAGCTTATACTTAGTTTATTAAGTAATTATATAAAGATATTTATAGTCTATTTATATACTAACGATAAATAATAAGATAATATAGTTAAAACCTTTTAAAATTAGCTTAAAAAACTAAGTATAAAGTAGCTAGCTATACTTTAAAGAAAAGATAAGCTTTTTACTATTTATAAACCCTTATATACGTTTATATATAGCACTTAGTTTATTATATTAGCTTAATTAGTAGTAATTAGCTTATAGTACTAGCTTTAACTAGTAGTAATTAGTTTATAGTACTAGCTTTAACTAGTAGTAATTAGTCCGCCCTTTATCCTCTTATCCTTACGCTATAAAGCGTAGTATATACTTTAATACTATTTAAATAGCTAAACACGTATTAGTTAGCGGAAAGGTTTAAGTAGTAGTACTATATAAAAAAGATAATAAGTTAAAAGGTTTAGTAATAAAAAGTAAGGGATAGCTATAATAATAGCAATAAGTAGGATATAATATCTTGCTTATAAGTAGCTTAAAAAGCTAGTAAGTAGTATAAAGAACTTAGTAAAGGATTAAAGATTGCGTAAAAAGTAAGTAAGATAATAATATAAAAAAAGACTTAAATAAGTTAGTCGCTTATAACGTATTTTATTATAAAAACGGATATTCTTTAGTATTATAGCTTTTTATAGTTTAACAGGCGCTTAAATACTTACTTAAAAAAAACTAAAAACCTTATTATTACTTTTAACCGGATATATTAAGCGCCTTAATAAAATAAAACGTATAACGAAGTAAGTAATTAAAACTTATAATAAAGCTATTAAGTTACTTTTTTTAGCTACTTAACTACTATTAGCTAAATAAACCGAAAACCTATAAAAAATAAAGAAAGTATACTATTTACTTAGTATAAAAACGCTATTATAAAGCTATTATTTAGCGCCCTTTTTACTTTATTTTTACTTTAACTTAATAAAGATATTAATCTTTTTTCAACTTAAAAAGGTTATTATAAAATTTAAGTAGCTATGCTTAAACTCCTTACTTAGCTCTTAAAAAGCCTTTATAAAACCTTATAATAAAAACTCTTAAAGTATACGCTATAAAAGCTCGCTTAAAAAACGCAATAAATATTATTAAGCAAACCTTATAAAGGGTTTTAAAATATAACTATAAATACTTAAGGAGGCTATTTAATTATAGTTTATAATATTTTTAACTATAAAAGATACTATAAAAGCTACTAAATAGATTTTACTAGTATTTCTAAAAGATATTTAAGGATTTCTATAAGATATTTTTATTATAAATTAGCCTCTTTTAAACTAAGGAAACACCTTAAAAGAAATAAGATAAACTTTACCGCAATTTTTAAAGGATCTTTAAGGATATTTAAAGGATTTCCTAGATTTAAGTTTATAATATATTTAATTAAGCTTATACTTAGTTTATTAAGTGATTTTATTAAGATATTTACGCTTTATTTACGTACTAATAATAAATAGCTAAATAGTATAGTTAAAAATCCTTAAAATTAGCTTAAAGAACTAAATATAAAGTAGCTAAATATACTTTAAAGAAAAAACAAGCTTTTTATTATCTATAGACTTTTATATACGTTTATATATAGTAATTAGTTTATTATACCGGCTTAATTAGCGGTAATTAGTTTATAGTACTAGCTTTAATTAGCGGTAATTAGTCTATAGTACTAGCCTTAACTAGCGGTAATTAGTTTACGCTTTATCCTTTTATTTTTATATTATAAAGCGTAGTAATATAATACTAGTTAGGGCTATAGATTTATATTATGATTATAAGTAATAATAGCCTTAATCTTAAGCTACTATTTTAATACCTTAGTTTTTAAAGGCTTATAAGTTTAAAAGTTTAAATAATTAAGGTTAAAAGATTAAATAAGTAATTATAAAGTTTATATAAAGGCTATAACTTATAAAAAAAGAGCTTTAAAAGATAATAATAGTGTCTAGCTAGCTAAGAAAAAAGAAGAAATATATATATATAAAAAGTGGCTTTATATATATATAGCTAACCCTTATAAATAAAGGCTAGGGCTATGCTTAAAGCTCTTATAGTAAAATAAGTATAGGGCCTTAGTATATACACTCCTCGCATTTATAATAGTACGTACTTAGGCCGCCTTAAGGGAAGGTACGTACTTAAGCCGCCTTAAGGGAAGGTACGTACCTAAGCCGTCTTAAGGGAAGGTACGTATAGAAAAAGAGAGCTTTAAAAGATAATAATAGTGTTTAACTAGCTAGGAAGGAATATATATATAAAGGGTGCCCTTATATATATATAGCTAACCCTTATAAATAAGAGCTAAGGCTACGCTTAAGGCTCTTATAGTAAAATAAGTATAAGGCCTTAGTATATATACTCCTTATATTTATAATACCTCCCCTTAGCTATATATAAGGCGTATATATATATAAAGCTTTACGATATAGCCTCTCCCTTATATATTTCTCCCGCCTTAGTGTTTTTTTATCTAACTAATTATAACTAGCTATTCCGCTTATATAATACCTTGTTTCTATACTTATTTATATATAAAGCCTTTTAAAGCTTTATTTAGCCGCCTTCTTTATTTTTAGCTACTAAACGAATTAGTCGTGTTTATTTCTTAAAAGGCACTTAATAAAGCTTTCCGCGATTATCTTATTAGTCCGTACTTATACTAATTAAAAGAAGCCCTTATTTATACGGTAGATAATTTATTTATAGCGGATATTAATATACTTAATCCTAGCTAAGTCATTCTTATTTAATACTGCAAGCCTTATTATTACGGAACTCTTAGCGTTTCTCGTATGCTAAGAAGCTTCGTGTAATTTGTCTAATTTAAATTCACTTACTAAAAGGGATAAAGAAGACTTAGTGCAGACTACTAAACCGAATAAGGTAAGGGTATCTTATTGTGCGGATTTCTTAGGTTAAAACTAGCTAAAAAAGAAAAAAGAAGGAAAGAAAAGGAGTTAAGGGAAAGAGGAGCGAAGACCTCCTTTTATACTTTTCTAAGGCTACTAAAAGGTTCCCCTTTTACATGCTTTTATATACTTTTACATACTTTTATATATTAAGCTATAACTTACACCCCGTATAACTTATAAGGTTACTAAACTACTTCTTAAGCTAATAGAAATAGCTTATACTATCTCTATTATTAGTTATAAGTAATATACGCTTTATTACTTATAACTAGCCTATAAGACTAAATATCCTTATTTTAAAACCTTTTACGAGATTCTATCCTCTTTTAAAAGGAGGCCTCTTACTATAGCTCTATATAAGGTATCGGTCGATTATATAAAAGGAAGGCCTCCTGCCCTAACTTTATATAAGATATTAGTTAATACGAATCCTATTACTAGCTAAAACTAACCTAAGCCGAATATAGGCGTATCTAACCTATACCGCTTATAGCCGATATTAGCCGTCTTTAACCGTTAAGCTATATCGTCTCTCCTTATAACTACCGGTATCTACTTTAATAGTTATAACTTATAACTAGCAGTATTTACTTTACTAATTACTCCTTTATATTTAGCGGTATATACTTTACTAGATATTAGTACTTTTAGTACTTAGGATTACTAATAAAATAAGGTTTCCGTTATATATTTACCTCTTTAAGGTCTTTTCAAACCTAGAAAGATAAACGTCCTTTTTTTTTAGGTTCTTCTTAACCTTTAAGAAACTATTTAAATAATTAAAGAAATCCTACTTTAAAGAGAGTAACCTTAAGAGTTCTTTAAAGAAAATCCTAATCTTTTATCTTTATAGATCTTTTCTAAAGAAAATTCTTATTTAGATTTCCTTTTACTTCTACTATTTAAAATAATAAAGAAATCCTAGCTTAAAGAAGCTAATACTTCCTCTTAAGGGTTTTATCGATTAAAATCCTTAACTTTTCTTAAAGCATTTCTTAAGTGCTTTATAAGTTCCTAGGTATTATCCGAACTAAGATAGTCCTTTTACTTTACTAAATAAAAGTATTCTTAATTTTCTATTTTCTTAGCGAGTATAGTCTTTACTATATATTCGCTCTCTTTAACTTTCTTTAAGTCTAGCTCTCTTACTACCTTAGCATTCTATAGAGTTGGCTTTAATAAAGATATATAAAAAATAAGGTATATAAGTAAACTAGTTAAAAGTTCTAACTTATAATTAACCTTTCTTATTTTCTTTATAACTTTAAAAGGTCCTATCTTTTTATAATCTAAAGACTTATTTAGTCTATTAGTCTTAAGATTCCTCGTTAGAAGATATACTTTATCGCCTTTAAAAAAAGAAGGTTTTAAAGACTATCTCTTATTATAATAATATAATATCTTCTTAGTAATATATTTTAATTCTAATTTTATAAATCCGTATAAGCTAATTAACTGCTGAGAGTTTAATATAGCTTTTTCGGCTATAACTTTATTTAGTAAAGAAGACTTATAGGCTTTAGGTATAAAGCTATAATTCGCAAATACCGGAGTATTCTTAATAGGCTTAGAATAAGAGGTATTAAACGCTAACTATGCTATAGGCAATTTAGAGAGCTAATTATCCTACTAATAATTTATATAGCTTTTAAGGTATTGCTTAAGCGTTTAATTTAATCGTTTTATTTTTCCGTCTATAATAAGGTAAAAAGCAGTAGATAATTTATGCTTAATACTTAAGGCTCGCGTTAAGCTTTGCTAGAAATTCGAAATAAATTTCCGATCCCTATCTAAAATAATCGAACTTAGAAGTCCTTAATTAGCTATAATATATCTTATAAAAGTATAAGATAACTTTTCTGCGTTTATAGCTTTATATATTAGAATAAAATAGCCGTACTTCGTAAGACGATTAACTATAACTAAAATAAAATCGTATTCTATACTAGTTATAGGATTTATAAACTTTAGTAGTTTCGTAATAAAGTTTAAGGCTATAAAGTCTTAAGGTCTTTAAGGAACTTCTAAAGGAATTAAGTTACTATAAGGCTTATATTATATAGCCTTGCCTTTATTGCATACGTCGTATAACTTAATAACTCCTTAGATTTTCTTACGGAGGTTATAGATATTATAATAGTTTTTAATTTTATTATAGGTTTTTATAATACCTTAATGTCCGTATAATAGGTACGAATGAAAATCCGTTATAACTGTTTTCTTAGTCTTTAGGGTAAGGAATAGCTTATTTTTATAAAACGCTATTTTTCCCTCCTACTTAAGATTCTTATATCTTTTCTTATCTAGGTTCTTATAAAAATTCTTAAGTAATTTTAAAGTAGTAAGATCTCCTTATACGTTAAATAGTATATATAACGTCTTTAACTCTAAATTACTATTATTATTTAGAAATAATAAGGTCTCTTTATAGGGCTCTTTTTTATCG
>JAPEBW010001721.1:0-19742 GCA_027405785.1 Ophiocordyceps robertsii | reverse complement strand
AGAGGGTATAGAGGGTATAAAGGGTATAGAGGGAAGGGGAGGGCTATTTACCTAAGCTAAGGAGTCGGAAATTTAAAGTACTTCTTTAGAGGGAGAGGACTCTTTAAAGGAGGAAACCCGTCTCTTTTTTCGGCCTTTAACTACTAATTTTCTTATAACTAAAACTCTCTCTTAAGAAGACTCTCTTAAGGAGGGTATAGGTATAGAACGCTTATTATTTCTATTCGAATAGTCCTAAGAAGGTCTAGTTAAAAAGGGCCTTTTATAAAAAAAGGAGGAAGAAGAAGAAGCTTTAGGTTTAAAACCTACTGCCTTTACCTTATCTTTATTTTCCTTAAGCTAAAAACAGTCTTTTATAGCATAGCCCTTTTTCTTATAATTCTTATAGAAGGCGGGTTTTTTACTATATAAAAAGAACAGTTAATTAAAAGAAGGACCTTTTAAAGCTTTAATCCTTTTTAACTTATCGATTAAAGAGGAAGAAAGTAATTCTAGAGTATAGGCTTAGGCGTTATCTCGAAGTGCTTAAGAAATATTAGTTATAAAGCTAAAATAGGAGCTATTTAAGTATTCTAAAATCTAAGTAATAATCACTACCTCGGGGATTTTAATTTCTTATATATTTAGCTTATCGGAAAGCTCTTTTATCTTATTTAGATATATCTCGATCGAAGTATAGGTTTTAAGGGTTATATTAAATAGTTCTTTTATAAGAAGAAAATTCGAGGTAAAATTCACTAAGTTATAAAGGGTTTTTAAAGCTTCTTAAGCTAATTTTATAGTCGTATAGTATTTTATTTAAGAGAGAGGACTATCCTTAACTATAAGACGTATAAGGGCAAGGATTTCCGCTAATTTAGTATATAGATCTTAAGAGATAGCTCCGGCGGCTTTCTCCTAGATAAAAACGGATTCTATTTAGAGTAACTGAGAGAAATAATTCGAAGAACCTTTTAGTATGCTAAATTAGTAGTCGTTCTTAGTAGCTATGGTTTTTATAGAATTTTTCGAGAGGTATTTCGGTATAAATGTTAATTAAAAAGAGAGGAGGTAAGAAATATTAATCGAAAGAATATTAGTAAAAGAATATAATAGGAGGGGTTTAAAAATATAGGGAAAATTGTGTTAGAGAGTGCGTTTATTGTTGTAAAGGGAAAGAAATTTATAAGGTTTTTTGTGTTTAATATAGTCCTAAAGATATAGTTATAAAGACATAAGGTATAAGAAGGAGGAGGAGAGGGGAAAAATAAAGAACCGAGTCTGATAAGATATCGGGAGAATTCCGGAGGAAATACGCTTAGTAAGCGCGACTACGTAGAAAGTAGGAAAGAACTTTGCTAGATTTTGCTAATCACGTTAAAGTCGGAAAAGCGTCGGTAGGGGTTAGGGGTAAGTCCGGCTTAAAGGGAAGCCGGGCTTATAACTAATTAAGGAGCAAATAGATGTTAAAGAGAGCAGGCTTATAGCTATAAGTAAGGGGATTATAGAGATATAAAGAGTGTGCGAAAAGGTAAAGAAATAAGTAAGATATGTATATATAAGGTTAATAATCTATTTAAGGTAAAGGGGGGACTAAGGCTTCCTTATATAGATAATTCCTAAGCTATAAGTGACTTAAGTGATTTAGAAAAGAGCCCCTGATCTAGCGTAGTTATATATAGTAGGCTAATAGCTATTATTAGGTTAATATTATATTTAAAAGCCTAGGGATTAATCCCGTAAGGAATATAAGGTGGCGCAGCCACTTAGCACGGATTATGTATATAGTCTCCACATACACCTCTTCCTAATCTGCTTATATCTTGCTTATATATAGGTGGAATAATACAGGGAAATATGTATAGTATGTAGAATTGTATAGCGGATTTAATGTATATTTTAGCGTATTTATGTTATGTGTTATTCATGCTGTATTTAGCCTATAGGCTGCGGGAGAGTATACCTTACTCCCTTATAATTACTTAAGTTACTTATAGCTTAGGAATTGTCTATATAAGGAGGCCTTAGTCCCCCTTTTACCTTAAATAGATTATTAACTTTATATATATATATCTTACCTATTTTTTTACCTTTTTATATACTTTTTATAAAATTTTAAAATCCCCTTACTTATAGCTATATACCTACTCTTTTCTATACCTATTTACTCCTTTATTAGTTATAAGCCTGGCTTCCCTTTAAGCTTAACTTACCCCCGACCCCTACTGACGTTTTTCCGACTATTATATAATTAGAAAATTCTAGTAAAACTCTTTCCCCCTTTCTACGAAGTTGCGCTTACTAAGCGTCTTTTCTTAGGAATTCTCTTAATATCTTATTAAAGTCGGTTCCTTAGGTTTCCCCTCTCCTCCTCCTTTTTATACTTTATGTTTTTATACCTATATTTATAAGACTATATTAAACATAAAAAACCTTATAAAATCTCTTACTACGCAATAAAGAACGCACTTTTAAACATTTTTTTCCCTAAGTATTTAAGACCCTTTTTGTTATATTCTTTAACTAATATCCTTTTAACTAATATTTCTTACTCCTTCTTTTTTAATAGACTTTAATACCGGAATACCTCTTTAACAAAATTTATAAAAAATATAGGTACTATAAACGACTACTAATTTAGTAAGCTAAAACGTTCTTTAAATTATTCTTTTTAGTTACTTTAAATAAAATCCGTTTTTATCTAGGAGAAAGCCGCCGGAGCCGTCTCTTAAGATCTATATACTAAATCCGCGGAAATCCTTACCCTTATGTCTTATAGTTAGAGATAGTCCTCTCTTTTAAATAAAACACTATATAACTATAAAGTTAGCTTAAGAAGCCTTAAAAACCCTTTATAACTTAGTAAATCTTACTTTAAATTTTCTTCTTATAAAAGAATTATTTAATATAACCCTCGAAACCTATACTTCGATTAAGGTCTATTATAATAAGATAAAAGAGCTTTTTAATAAGCTAAATATATAAGAAATTAAATTCCCCGAGGTTATAATTATTACTTAGATTTTAAAATACTTAAATAGCTCCTATTCTAGCTTTAAAACTAATATTTCTTAAGCTCTTTAAGATAACGCTAAAGCCTATACTTTAGAACTACTTTCTTCCTTTTAAATCGATAGGTTTAAAAGTATTAAAGCTTTTAAAGGTCCCTTTTTTAATTAGCTGTTTTTTTTATATAGCAAAACCCTATCTTTTGCAAAAATTATAAGAAAAAGGGCTATACTATAAAAAACTGTTTTTAGCTTAAGTAAAATAAAGATAAGGCAAAGGTAGTAGGTTTTAAACTAAAAGCTTCTTATTCCTCTTCTTTTTATAAAAGGCCCCTTTTAATTAAACCTTCTTAGGACTATTCGAATAAGAATAATAAGCGTTTTATGCCTATACCCTCCTTAAGAGAGTCTTCTTAAGAGAGAGTTTTAGTTACTAGAAAATTAGTAGTTAAAGGCCGAAAAAAGAGACAAGCTTCCTCCTTTAAAGAGTCCTCTCGCTTTAGAGAAATACTTTATATTTCCGACTCCTTAGCTTAGATAAATAACATTCTTCTTTAACCCTCTATACCCTCTATACTCTTTTTACCCTCTATACCCTCTATACTCTTTATAACCTTTATACCCTCTATACCCTTTATACCTTTTATACCCTCTATACCTTTTATCCCCTTTATATTTACTAGACCCTTTTTATATATACCTCTTTTATATACCTCTTTAAAAGAGAAAATGAAAGCTAATCTAAGACATATTATAAGGCCTTTAAAGCTTCTTCTTTCCTCTATTTCCTAGGTTATTTTTAAGGTAGCTAAAAATATTATAATAATAAAAAAAGAGAATATATACAACTTTATCTTTAATATAAGGGCTTTTAAGCATATAGTATATAATAAATCACTCCTCTCTTCTTATGAAAATATATATATAACTATTACTTAAGGAAAAGCGTCTTTTATTATAGTTAAAAGCATAGGGAATTTATATTTTAAATTTCCTTATAGCAATATATGCTATATATTAAAAAACTGCCTTAATATACTCTAAATTAGTATAAATATAAGAAGCTAACTATCCCTTTATAATACCTTTTCTTTAATAAGTAAGGATAATATAACTCTCTTAGATAAAGAGGTAAATATACGTATATAAGGCTTTATTATAACGGCCTACATTATATTCCTATAGTTATAAAGACTTACTTTTAAATAAATAATAAAATATTTGATATAAAAAGCTATATAAACAATATACCTATAAATAATATATCTATAAACAATATAATATCTATTACTAATATACCTATAGATAATATTCCTATAAATAATACCTTTATAAAGAAAGATAAAAAGTCTATAGATAAAAAGAAGACTATAGATATACTTTTTTAGTATAAAAGACTAGGATATATTATTTATAAATTACTAAATAGATACCTAAGAAAAAGGTATTTTAATATAAATATAAAAAAAGCTAACATAATAAAGATAAAGCAATGCGAATCTTATATAAAAGCGAAATAAATAGATAAAAAGAAAAAGACTCTTTCGAAAAGGAAATATCTCTTTTTAAATAGAATATATACTAATATTTAAGGCCTTATAAAAATATCTTATTATAATAAATACATATACATTATATTCTTTTTAGATGCTGCAACTAGATATTTAAGAATATACCTTATAAAAAGTAAGGCAGAATGTCTGCTTAAATTCTTAGAATATAAGTAGAAACTAAAAAATAATATAAATAAGACTACTATAAAAGAAGTTTTCTTTAATAATATAAGAAATTTTATATATAATATAAAACTATACTGCTTAAAGAACGGCCTTATATATAATATAAGTCCTATATATACCCCTTATTTTAACTGCAAAATAGAAAGGATAAATAGAACTATACTTAATAAAGTCCGGGTTATACCTTTTAAGTTAAACCTACTAAAATACCTATAATATAACGCTGTTTTAGCAGCTATATATATATATAATAGGTCCTTGCATTTTGCTATAGGCTTTATATCCCCTAAAAAAAGAAGGATAATATAACTTTAAGTTAAGAAGACTTAGATAAAATAAAGGTGTTTAGAAGCACTATATTCTATAAGAATAAAACCCTTAATAATAAGCTAGAGCCTAAAGCTTAAAAGGGGTATTTAATTAGCTATAAAGATACCGCTAATAAAATATATAACTTTTCTAAACGAAAAGTAATAATTTCTAAAGATATAACTATACTAAAGAATAACCTTTTAAATAAAGAGGAATATACTAATTTTAATAACATGCCCTCTTTAAATAAGCTGCTAAAGAACTATAATACTACAAGTAATAATACTAGTAATATTAATAGTAATAATATTAATAATACTAGTAATAGAAATACTAATAATATAAATACTAGTAATATAAATATAAGTAATAATAATATAAATACTTAGGATACTAGTAATATAGATAATAATACTATAGATAATAATAATATAGATAATAATACTATAGATAATAATCCTATAGATAATAATACTAGCAATAATAATACTAGCGATAACAATACCTAGTAAAAGGATTAAAACATTTAAGTTAAAATACTTAAGAAGCCTACTAAATACTATAAGAATTTTATAGAATACCCTATATATAATATTATAATTTATAATAATAATATAATCTATATTCTTTTTATTATAAAAGGAAATAAAGATCTTATAAAGCCTATTACTAATAACTAGGCTATAAATAGTCTATAAGCAAAAGACTAAGATAAAGCTATATAAACTAAACTAAACGAACTTATAAGGCTAGATACTTAGGAAATATAAAAGCTTCTTAGTAAGAAGGAGGCTTTAAGAGGCCGATAAGTCTATAGAATAAAAAAGAATAATAAAAAGAATATAACTAAGTATAAAGCTTGCTTAATAGCATAAGGCTAAAAGTAAATATATAGCTTAAACTATATCGAAACCTTCTCTATAACCGCAAAACCTAAGTCTACTAAACTCTTATTAATACTAGCTATAACTAATAATTAGTAAATACTGTAATACGATATAAAAAATATATTAATATATATAGATATAGATATAGAAATATATATAAATATACTATAAGGTTATATAAACTATATTAAAAATAAAGACCTTGAGTATATATATAAAAATAATAAGCAGTATAATAAAAATTAAAAGCTAGTTGCAAAATTTAAGAAAGCTTTATATAGTCTTTAATAAAGTCTAATGCTTTAGTATAATTTATTATTTAAAGTCTTAAGCGAGTAAGTATTTTCTTACTAACTTTTAGACAAAGGAGTATCTATAAACAATAAGCTACATATAGCTATATTAGTTTACGTAAACGATCTTTTGTTTTTTAGCCCTATAAAGGATTCTATAACTTGTATATATAATAAAATAAGCAAGGTCTTAAAGATTTAATCTTTAGGCGAAGTAAAGGACTTCTTAAGAGGAACTATAACTATAAACAAAGCGAAAAGAATATATATATATCCTAAGAAAAATATACCCTTAATAAGATAAAGGAATTTAATAAACAAAATATAAGAAACTAAAAAACCCTTACTATAAAGGGAGTTAAAATAAATAAAATAAAAGACAATATAGCTATAAAAGAAGACATCTTATAATATTGAATGTAAATAGGCTTATTATTATTTTTAGCATTGTTCTTAAGGCTTAATATATTATACGCAGTAATATTATATGCTAGATTTGCTTTTAATCTAGAAATACCACATTTTAAAGCACTAAATATCATTTCAAAATGTCTTTAAAAATATCCTAGCCTAGACATATATTATAACTATAATATAGCATTTAATATACTATTTTTCAAAGCCTATATTAATGCTAATCAAGCTAGCAATTATATAGACTATAAGTCGGTCTTTAGCTACTATTTCCTTATAAATAATAACCTTATAAGCTACGCTTGCTAAAAACAAAAATCTATAGCACTCTTTATATATAAGGCCGAATATATAGGCCTTAAACAGGCTATAAAAGAAGCTTTATATTTATATAGCTATTTTAATACTATAGTAAAAGGAATGTCCATAAATATACTTAAAAATAAAGTCCTTATAATTTGTATAGATAATTAATCTGCTTTAAAATAGTAAGGAATGTTAAATTATATAAGCTAAGAAAACATATAGGCTTAGTATATACTTTTATACGTAATAGTATTAAAGAAAAGAAAATAAAGATTTATTATATAAAGTCTAAAGATAATATAGCAAATGTATTTACTAAGGGATTAGGTTTTATACTATTTAATAAATTAGGAAGTTTCTTAAGAGTAAAAGAGGTTATAATATAAATTCTTATAATAAAGGTTTTTAGCTATTTTATGCTTTTTTAGCTTGCCTATATATAACCTAAGGGTTTTTACCTATATAAAGGTTTTCCTTAGATAATAAAATAAAGAGGTTTTACTTAAATAATAAATAATAAGTTTTTCCCTTTAATAAAGATTAAAAGCTTTAAGTTTTTCCTTATAAAAATAGGTTTTCTTAAGCTATAAAAAAGGAAATATTTCCTTATTTAAAAGGTTTTTTACTTTACTTTAGTTAGTATGTTTAAAGCGCACTTATATTCTATAAGTACCCTTTAAGAAAGGCTATAAAGGAGTAAGATATACTCTCCTACAGCCTATAGGCTAAATCTAGTATGTATATCACGCGTTAAAAATACGCTAAAATATTTATTAAATCTAATATACAATTCTCTATACTAAATATATTTTTTTATATTATTCTACGTATATAAAAGCAAGATATAAGTAGATTAAGAAGAGGTATATATAAAGACTATATGTATAATCTATGCTAAGTCCTTGCGCCACCTTGTATTCCTTACGGAATTAATCCCTAGGCCTAAAAATATAATATTAACTTAACAATAGCTATTAGCTTACTATACATAACTGCGCTAAATAGGGGGCTCTTTTCTAAATTACTTAAGTTACTTATAGCTTAGGAATTGTCTATATAAGGAGGCCTTAGTTCCCCCTTTACTTTAAATAGATTATTAACCTTATATATACATATCTTACTAATTTCTTTACCTTTTTACACACTTTTTATATCTTTATAATCCCCTTACTTATAGCTATATACCTGCTCTCTTCTATACTTATTTACTCCTTAATTAGCTCCTTAAAAGTAAAGTAAGAAGTTTAAGCGTAGCTATTTAGATTTTATAATAACTTCCTTATATAAGAAAAAAAAGATAATATCCTTATTAGTTTAAAGTAAAAAGAAAGTAAAGGGGGCGCTAAGTAATAGCTTTTTAATAATATCTTTACGCTATATTAATAGTATATTATCCTTATTATTTTAATTGTTTTTTATAGCTTATTTAGCTAAAAGCGGTAAAGTAGCTTAAGATAAGAAGTAAGTAGTTTTATTATAAATCCTTACTCTTAATTTAGCTATATGTATTTATTTTATTAAGGCGATTAAGGTATTTAGCTAAAGTTAGTAATAACGTTTTTAACTCTCCTTTAAGTATACGTTTAAGCGTTTATTAAATAGTAAGAAGTCTTCGCGCTTAAAGATATTTATCTCTTTATAACGAGATATATTATAAAAGACTAACTTATTTAGGCCTTTTTTTATATTATTATTTTTCTTACTTTTTACCCTATTTTTAATTCTTTACTAAGTTTTTTATATTACTTATTAGCCTTATAAGCTACCTATAAGTAAGATATTATATCTTACTTACTATTACTATTATAGTTATTTCCCGCCTTATATTATTAGACTTTTTAACTTATTGTTTTTTTTATATAGCGCTACTACTTATATCTTTCCGCTAACTAATACGTATTTAGCTATTAAGAAAGTATTAAAGTAAAGCTAAGTCGTTCCGCTAATAATTATAAAAATAGTTAGTATTAAGGTATTAAACGTTTATATTTTTATTAAAAAGCGGGTAATAAGGTCCTTAATAGCTTAAGTATTACTATTTATACTTATATATATCTCTATTTATACTTACGCCCTATTTTAAAGATACGTACTAATGCTAGCCCGCCCCGCCTATTTATACCGCCCGCGTATAGCAAGTACCTATACCTTCTAAATACCCGCGCTTATATACGTAGCCTATATACGTAGCTTACACGCAGCGCTCTTAGCTATAGCTTAATTCGCTTAAAAACGCATCTTTAAAGCTCTTATAAGATACGCGCATAACGCGGTCCGTTAATTAATCTAGGCCCTGCTGGTGCCGCGGGCGAAGTTATAAGCGCGCGCGCCCTTAATGCCCTTATCGCCGCTTAATACCCTTAACGCCGCCCGGCGGCACTATTAGTAGCTATATCCTTACCGGTGTTACTAAGCGGCGATATAGGTGCGCCCTTAATACCTTTAACGCCGCTTAATGCTCTTAACGCCGCTTAATGCCCTTAACGCCGCCCGGCGGCACTATTAGTAGCTAAATCCCTACTAGTACTACTAAGCGGCAATATAGGTACGCCTTTAATGCCCTTAACGCCGCTTAATGCCTTTAACGCCGCTTAGCGGCACCGTTAGTAGCTATATTACTACCGGTATTACTAAGCGGCGATATAGCTATATTACTACTAGTGCCGCCGGTAAAGCTATAGGTGCCTTTATTACCCTTACCGCGTCCTCCTTTTAATCCCCTTCCCTTTATATTGCCTTAGGCTAACGATCTTTTTTATAATATTATAAGAGACCTTAAGCTATAGCTAAGTTTATCGATTTCGTTATAAAAAAGGTATCTTTATATACTTATATTAAGCTGCCTTAAGCTAGCCTAACTTAAATTAAGCAGCCTTCGCGGCGGCGTAGCTAGCTATAATGCCCTTATTAATATATCTTAGTATTTAAGGGAGTTAAGTATAAGTAGCTTAGTATTATAAGGCCGGCCGCGTATAACTATAACGATATTAAGATCGCGGATTTAAAGTAATAGCTCCTTAAGGTCTTAAGAGTTATTATTAGTAGTAAAATATATAGAAAAGGGGGGGGGGTTTACTAATAGCTTCTTAAGTTACTATTATATAAGAATATTACGCCTTTTAAGCATTAGCCCGGCTTAAAGGCGTTAAAAGATAATATATATATAAGGCAGGCTAAGCTATAATATAAAGCGCTTACTATAAAGCTATAGTGCTACGCCTTATAGTATAAGGATAAGGGGACAGGGCGCGGACTAATTACCGCCGGTTAAGGCTAGTACTACGGACTAATTACCGCCGGTCGGGGCCGGTACTATAAACTAATTACCGCTAGTTAGGCCGGTATAACGGACTAATTACCGCATATAAACGTATATAGGGGTTTAGAAATAGTAAAAAGCTTATTTATTCCTTAAAAGTATAGCTAGCTACTTTATACTTAGTTCTTTAAGCTAATTTTAAGGATCTTTAACTATACTATCTATAGTATATAAAGTAAACCGTAGATATCCTTATAGAATCGCTTAATAAACTAAGTATAAGCCTAGTTAAAAATACTATAAACTATAGTTAGGGAAATCCCTTAAATATCCTTAAATATCCCTTAAAAATCGCGGTAAGGTTTATCCTATATCTTTTAAAGTGCTTCTATAATTAAAAATAGGTCGAACTATAGTTAAGATATCCCGCGGAAATCCTTAGAAATCCCTTAAAGATACTAGCGGAATCCGCTTAATAGTTTCCACGGTATCTCTTATAGTTAGATATATCGTAAACTATAGTTAAATAAGCTCTTAACTATCCGTATTTATATCCCGGAAACCTTAGCGGGGTCCGATTAATAATATTCGTTATATCTCCTTAAGCGAGCTTTTATAGTGCGTGCTCCGGGCGTTTTTATCGCGGGGTTCCGTAAGGCTTCCTTAAGAGTAAAGTAAGGAGTCCGGGCATAGCCGTTTAGATTCTATAATAACTCCCTTAAGTAAGAAAGAAAAGCTAATATCCTTATTAGTTTAAAGTAAGGATAAAGTAAAGGGGGTGCTAGGTAATAGCTTTATAGTAGCGATTTTACGCCGTATTAATAGTGCGCTATCCTTATCCTTTTAATAGTTTTATCGGCTTATCTAGCCGATAGTAGCTAGGTAGCTTAAGATAGTTAGTAAGTGGCTTTATCGTAGATCTTTACTTTATATTTAGTCGTGCGGCTTTATTCTTATCGGGGTAATTAGCGTGTCTAGCTAAAACTTATAGTAACGTTTTTCTAACTTTTCTTTAAGGCGTATATTTAGGCCCTTACTAAGCAGTAAGGAGTCTCCGCGCTAAGGTATACTTAAGTTCCCCGGCGGGATATATTATAAGAGACTAGCTTTATTTAGGCTTTATCTTATATTATTATCTTACTTACCCTTTTTATGCCGTTTTTTAATCCTCCGCTAAGTCTCCCGTTTTACTTACTAGCCTTATAAGCCGCTTATAAGCGAGATATTATATCCTACTTACTGCCGCTATTATAGTTATCCCCCGCTTTTTATCGCTAAGCTTTCCGACTTATTATCCTTTTTACGCGGCGCTACTACTTACGCCTTTCCGCCGACTAATACGCGTCTAGCTACTAAGAAGGTATCGAGGTATAAGTACGCCGTCCCGCTAATATTAACAAATATAGTAAGCACCGGGGTATCGAACGTTTATATTCCCGCTTAAAAGTAAGTAATAAGGTCCTTAATAGCCTTAATACCCGACTCCTTACTCTTAAGGTTCTAAACGTGCTTAATAGTCTTAAAGAACCTTTATATAAAGGGGGCCTTAAAAGTAAGAATATAGAGCGCGTAGTTAGTACGGCCGATAAAGCGGATATTCAAGCCTAAGAACTTTATTGCTTAAGTTAAAGTTAGGTCGCGTTTAGACTTTTCGCGGGCCTATAAGTAAAACTTAGCGTAGTTTATAGCTAAGCGGAAACTCCCGATTATTATAATCTTATTGCTAAAGTATAGGCCTATAAAGCTAAGTCTATTAAGGATTATATTAATTACTACTAGCGGCTTTTATAAGATTAAGCGGCGGAATATATCGCGAGGCTAGTTATCGCTATCTCCTCCGGTTAAGAAAGACGGCGGATAGACTATAATAAGGCGCTTATACGCCTTTATATAGCTAAGCTAAGCGTGGCGGCGGGTAAGAAAAGCGTTCGCTAAGCGGGACTAAACGGGTCCTTAAAGCTTATAGCGGCTATTAGTTAAAAAGGGGATTTTATAGTATAGGCTAAACTGCATATAAAGTAAGACGGGGTTTTAGCTATAGTCGCTTAAGACGCCGCTATAAACCCGGCTATAAACTAGTTAAACTAGGCCTTAAATACGTAGTTAAGGATAGCGTGGATATCGTTTTAATCGTTTAGCTAAAGCGGGTTTCCGCTAGCTACGGCGGCTACTATAAATCTTAAAACTATAGCGAGGTTAGCTAACCTTAAGGCGTTAAGTATCGGCTAGTTATTCTGCTAATAAAGATTTCTAGCTACGCCTTAAAAATATATAGGCGGCGGGGGCTTCCGGACGGTAAGAGCTAAGCAGGAGGCATAGCGGAGTTGCCGCGAAACCGGCTATCTAGACCTCGCTATAGCATAAAGCCGGGAGGTAAGTCGTCCGAGTTAAGTGTTTAAAGAGGGTAGTATAAGCCGTCCCTTATAGTGCCGTAGTCTAAGTTAAATCCGTTAGCTTAAGCGCGGCTATAAAAGGCGGCGTAGGTTTATACGGAGGCTTAAACCTAAAGGTTTTAGCTCTTACTAAGGGACTTAAGACTATAGAGGATAGCCGCCTCGTTTCTATAAAGCTTAAAAGCTCGTTTATATCCTTCGTATTAAAAGCATAAAGGCTTACGGGAGAGCGGGCTAAAGAAGTAGTTACGGAATAGCTAGTCTTAGCTATAAAAGACGTTAGATAATAAAGGGACTTAAAACGGGAGTATAAGGATTGTAAGCTTAAGGTAAAGAAAGTTATGCGTATAGGAGTAAGCGAGGTGCGGCGGGCTATAGCTAGCGGTAAAGGGAAATATAGTTATAAAAAGAAGAAAGGAAAGGAGAGAGGGTAAGCGGCGGAGAGAATTTAAATAGGTATGCTATAAGGCTAAAAAGGCCTTATTACTTAAAGTAAATAGCGGTATATTATTATTAAAATAACTAATTACCTTAAGCATAGTAAGTTATAGTTTCTTATAACCTATAATAGCTTTTAAGTCTTATACTTAAGCTTAACCGCTTAATTCTCTTAGTTAGAGAGTTTTATATTAAGTTATAAAAGCCGCGCGTTATACTCTTATCCGAACTACTTAAGTAGCTAACTCCTCTTATGCTTTTTCGAAGGCTTTTACGATCTTTAGCGAGAAGACCGCTTTTTTATTTACTTATAAGTTATAGCTACTTAGCTAGCCTTTTTAAGCTACGAGGAACTCCTTCCTTAGCTTTCCGCCGCCTTTTTTTATTATATAGCTTTATAAGATTCGTTTTACTTCTTACTTATCCGGGTAAGGTGTCCCTTTATCTTAAACCGGTCTTAAGCGTATAGCTAGCTCGTCCGCTAAGCGTAGTTATACTACTAAAACGACCGGATAAATATTTAAGGACCTTTTTATATTTAGCCGGTATGCGAGCTATCTTACTTTAGCAGTAACCTTAAACGGCTTAGTGCGTCTTTCTTAAAGCTTCGCTAGTCTGCCGTCCGCGATATAGTAGCCTTTACTAAGCTATAGCTAGACTTAATCGCCGGGCTTAAATTCTAGTAGGCGGTATTTCTTATTATATCTATCCTTTATAGCGGCTTAAGCGTAGGCGATAGCTAACTTAGCTTCTTCTTATAAGACCTTTTAGTTCCGTAGGTATAAGTAGTTACTTAAAAACTAAAGGCCGTTATCTATTCTTATCCTTATAATAAGCTTACTAAAGGCCGCGTAAATTACTAAGGAGAAGGAATTATTAAGGCTAAACTAAAAGGCGATTAGTATATCGGTTTAGCGTAAGTTTAAGAAATCGGCGGTAAAGAATCGTAGCGCGATTTCTATAGTTTAGTTTCGCCTTTCCGATAAGCTATCGGTTTAAAAGTACTAAGCGGTAGATATAAGAAGCTTTGATCCGAAGGCTTACTATAAGGTCCGCTAAAATACTAAGGTAAACTTTATATCCCGGTTAAAGATTATCCCCTTTAAAATCCCTTAGTTAGCGTAAAGCAGTTTAGTATATAACGCTTATACTTAGTCTTTTGCTATAAACTAGTTATTGCTTAAGATAAGGAGATATATTTTTAAGAATTTATCGGTTATAGTTAGTAGGGTATTAAAGAAGTTCCTTATAAGATCTTTTTACGGGGATTATTCGGCTTAAACTACTAAGAGCTTAGTAATAAAGCCTATCGCTATTATATAGTATAAAACCGGCGGGCTTTAAATTAAGATAAGCTACTTTAGCGTCTTACTTTAGTTAGTTTAGTTGCGGTAGTAAGTATTATAGCTATCTATAACCTCGTTTACGTATTTACTAAGCTATAGGATTAAGAAGCTTTTAGATAGGTCTTACTATATATAGGTGCGGCCGGTATAAAAGTATTTAGCGTAGGCATTTTTAACGATCTCCTTAGCGTAGGTCTTAAGGATATATAGTCTCTTACGTCCGTCGTTCTCCGTAAAGTATAGCAACCTCTACGACTAAAGGAATAATAGTCTAGGGACCCTGTCCTTATCGCTAAGCTACGCTATGATTTTTGCTTACCGTATATCTTCCGTATATCCGTCGATTATTTTTTAGCGGAGCGGCAATTCGATTAATACTTACGCATAAAGGAATACGCGGTCCGTTATTTTATTCTCTTAAATATATTTTAATTCCCCTTCTTAGTTTAAGGATACTAGCTTATCGTTTTAGTGCGGTAAACGTAAAAGCGCGTCCGGCACGACGTTTTCGACGCTTAGGATATAGCATACCTTAAGCGGGAATTAGCTTAAGTATTAAGACGCGAGGACTAGTTTATCGTTAGATTTTATACTAATAAAGAATAGGGATTTTTAATATACGATTCTATAAGTGCTTATATAGTTAGTAAAAACGATTACTTATAGTATTCTTATAGATAGTACTATAATATATAGCTTACGTACTGCTTATGCTAAACTAGCTACTTTAAGTTCCGTAGGCTAGTATTAAGGTTCTCCGCCTTAAAGGGCGCGGCTTAAGTAAACGATAAGCTAGACTTTAGTCTAGGCTAGTAGCGTCTTTTTATCCTATTCCGTGCCTTCTTTTAAGTAAAAAGCTATAACCGCTACTCCGTATTCTTAAGATATATCGATTTAGATAAATAGTTATCGGGCGGGGTTAAAGTAGTAAATTGTTTAAGGCTTAGTAAGTTTCTTAGTTAGAATCGCGAAGGCCTCTTCCTTTTCCGGAGTAGGCTAAAAAGCGGCTTTTACGGCGTATTAAGCCCGTCCTTAGCCCCTTAAAGGGACTCCGTCTTCCTATCTTACCCGGAGTAACTCCGTCTTTCGTTTTTATAGGACGTTAACTTCCTTAGCGAAATGCGGGACCGTATAGCGTAGCTACCCGGTAAGGCCGATCTATTTCTCGAGCTATTAAAGGTTCTTTAAGAACGCGATATCCCTTAAGGCTCGCACGCGTTTGTTTATATTTATTAAGCTAATAGCGTTTACCTTAAATCTAAGGAGCTATATAAACGGGTATATTAAGAAGGACTTTAGTCCGGATAAGGTAATATTATAGTCGTAAAAGGCGCGGAATACGGCTTTTAGATATTAAAGGTATTCTTCGGCCGTATCGGAGTAAATAATAATATTGTTAATATAGGCTACCGCGTATTTTTAGTGTCTATGGAGGACGTTATCGATAAACCTTTAAACGTATACCGGGGAGTTTTTAAAGCCTATAAGTATTATTAGTAATCTTTTTAGCCCGCGATAGCTTATAACCGTAAACCTTTCTTAGTAGTCTTAGTAAACTAAAAACTAGTAGAAAAACAATCGTGCGTTTACCTTACTAATAAACTTCTTTCCTTAAAGGCGTTTAATTATATTGCTTTAAAAGGGTATTAAGTAAGCGTTTAAGGTAATAATAGCGTTAATCCCCTATAAGTCTACGACTACTCGTCCCTTTTCCTTTTTATTTACTATCTTCTATATTATAAACACTAGCGCCGCGAATAAGGTTAGCCTATAAACTCGTTTTAATCGGCCTTATACGGTTAGCTAGCCGAATATTATATTTACTACCTTCTTATCTTTATCGCTTAACGGGTATAATCTTAATATAACTTATTAATATTGCTATCCTTTTACTAAAAGAATGCGTATATATTCGGATTCGTCTATATATACTACTCCTTCGTCTTTTTAAAGGCGGGGAAACGATTAAAGGATATCTTAGACTTTTAATACGTATTTTAAGTCTTCGGTATAGATCTAAACGCCCTTATCGGTAGTAAGTTTAAGCAGGTCCTTAGTTCGGCCGATTCTAAGTTTATAGTTTATAGTAAGATCCTTTTATAAGAAGTCCTTAGTAAGGTTTGCTTTATTTAGATTTTTTATTAAGGCTTCCGCTAAAAGAGCTATAGCGTTAACCTCCTTATATAGCTAAAACTACTTATTAAGGTCCGTGATTATCTTTACCTTTTAGCCTTAGTAAAGTACTAGTAGTTCCTTAAAATAGTTTATCGCTATAAAGCTTTTATAATCCTATATTATTATCTAGGCAAGCTTAAGGTTATTAAGGAAAAATATTATATTACGCCCCGATAGCGGCGCCCGGACCTATATAGGTAAGGCGTAGCTAAAACTAGCTAAAATCGTTATAGTAACTAAGTAAATCACCTATTTATATATCGCTAGTCTTAGCTAAACTATCTTAACTTTAGCTTTAATCCCTTTATAAGCCCCGATTTATAAAACCGATATAAAGTTAATAAGGTCCTTTTAGTAAGGAACTAAAAAGTCTTAGCTAAGTAATATATTAGCCGCTAAGCGTTTTACTATCTAAGCGCCGATCCTTACCTTTATAACCGCGAGGCTACTATCTAGCCTTCTTAGTATATAAGCGGTAAATTCCGCTTATTTAACGGTAGCTATCCTTCTTACTCCTTAAATAGGAATTCGTTAAGAGGAGTTTATAGTTATGTCTTAAAAGGTCTTAACTAAGTCGGCTTAGATAAGGCTTTAGTCTGCCTTAGTGTCCGTATAGGCTTTAATACTTATCCTAGGCCCTTCTTTTCTATAGACTAATAAGCGTGCGTAGGTAAATCGTAACGGCTTATTAAGGTTTAATAGCTAAATATTAAAGGAAGCCTTAACTATCTAAACGTTTTATAGCTTCCGAATAACTACTTACTATACTAAGCTATATCTTTATATAGCAACGTCGCGGTTAAGGTTAAGGGGGTGTTTATCGTCGACGTATTAGTAAAGCTTATTCTTTAAGGGGAATACTTCGCCGTAAAATCCGTATACTTTATCGGCCTCTTATACTAAGTCTGCTATAGTATAGATTGTAGTTTCCTTTAAGCTCTTATCGGTATCTAACTAAGCTCTTTCTATATTATACTCTTTATCCTTTAAATAGTCGTCGGTTTTTACTATAGTACCTTCCTTAGTCGCGGGGTACGCCCGTTTTAGCTTTAGCGTTAGCGAGCGTATAGTCCCGAAGGTCCTTTCTCTCTTTAGCCGGAGGACCTTAACTTATATTCTTAGCTATTTAGGCGGGTTTCTTCCTTAACTTAGCGAGCGCTATAAGGTCCGAGGTATATCTACCCTTATTAAGCGGTTTAAAAACGTAACCCTTAGTCCCGGCAAGCCTTTAATAGATAGCTAGGGCGTCCCGGACTATTCTTTAAGCGTATACGGGGTACGGCTAGTCGGCCCTTGCCTTTTTATAGGTTAAACCTATTTTTTTCGCGCTAGTAAGTGCTTTTAAGATCCTTAAGTATATTTAACTTATAGCTAAGGAAGAATTTCCTTATATTTATTAATCTATTTATTAATATCCTTATTCCTTACTAAGTATTATAAGGATTCTTATAAGTAAACGTCTAGCTTTTAGTAGATTATTATAGTTAGGTAGTCTAGCTAGTAAAGCGCGGCCTTAGCTTTATATTATAAGCGTAATATCTAAGACTTAAAGTCGGATCTTATTACTATATCTTTAATAGTAAAGTGCTTTTTATTAAGTGCTTATATCGCTATATTTAAGCGGATTCCGAACTATTTTTATAAAGCGGATATCTATTAGCTTAATTTAATACTAAGCTCGCTAAGTTCTTCTTATTATAGTTTTAAAAGGTCCCTAAAATACTATTCCGCCGCACTTCCTTAAAGGAAAGAGGGTAATTAGATAGGTAATTCGTTTATATAAGCCTTGCTTTTACTAGCGTTTTAGCGGATAAAGTCGATAAAACGGTTAACTCCTTAAAACGTACTAGCTTTATCGTTTTCCTAGACTTTATCGAAAGATACTTTTAAAAGTCTTAATAGGTTAAATCTCTTTACGTTCTTAGCTTATAATTAAGGTTTTTCTTAAGGCTTAATAAGCGCGTCTTCTTTTTTAGTGCTTAAAAGAGACTAAGGAATTATTCGTTCGATATTACTACTATTCTTATTAAGGGGCTTAAAGCTATACTTAGTCTTAGTATCTACGCGCTTAGTATAAATAGGTTTAGCCCGCTAAGGGTATCGCTTATTATATCCTTATTGCTTATTATTAAGGTCTTAGTCTTAATACTCTCGCTAAGCGCTTAACCTTCTATTTTATATACGTCCCGGAATCCGGTATACTATTAGGCCCCCGGTATAGGAAGCTCGTTTTTATTAATCGAGAGTCCCGAAAATGCCTTAATTAGCGCGGCTATAGTAGATAAAGCTAAATAGTAATACTAAACTAAGAAACTACTAAGTATTCTTTAAGGCGGATTTTTAGTTAAGGCCCTTAAGCTAAACTCTATTAGCAGTACGCGGTAGAAATATCCGCTAAGCTTATTATCTTAAGGAAAAAGTAACTTTATTATAAGCTTAATCTAAAGGGTATTTAGTAAGCGGGGAGCTAGATAGTTTTAAGGTTAGCTTATCTTTACTTCTTTTATTTAAAGGATAATCGATTTATTTAAGTAATACCGAATTTAGTTTACTTAGTTATATAGATTTTATCGTTTTATAGTCTATCCTTTATTAATATTTTAAAAGCGGATTGCCTCTTAAAGGGTAATAGTCTTAGCTTAGCTAAGCAAGACTCGTTTTATATCCTATCTAGCTCCGTAAGCTATCGCGGTATAGTACCTTAAAAAGGGGTAAAGGAGATTATTAAACCGGTATGCTTAATAAGCCGCGGCTTTTTTTGCTTTTATAGCCTACTTATCTTAGAGTTTTATTATAAGCGTATTAAGGAAGAGGTACTTATTATTAAGGTTAGACTTAAAGGCTAATAAGAGCTTCTTACTAAAGAAAATATCGTTTAGTATCTAACTTTTTATAAAATAAGTACTTAATTGTATAATATAGTCGCTTTTAGCTTAGCGGATATTTAAGGGATTTCTATTTAAATAAGTAGGAATTACTACTATTTGCTATGCTTTATAGCGTAAAGATAAGAGGATAAGGCGCGGACTAATTACCGCTAGTTAAGGCCGGTACTATAGACTAATTACCGCTAATTAAAGCCGGTACTATAGACTAATTACCGCTAGTTAAGCTAGTATAATAAACTAATTACTATATATAAATATATATAAGGGTTTAAAAATAGTAAAAAGCTTATTTATTTCTTAAAGGT
>JAPEBW010001720.1:0-19762 GCA_027405785.1 Ophiocordyceps robertsii | reverse complement strand
TCCTCTTCCTTCATCTCTTGGCCGTCGAGCATTGATGGGACCTCGCTAACAAAACCTTCTCCCCCGCCCCCTCTCAATCCAGATCCGACACCCTCCGCCGTCAATGACCCCGGCCTAGATGCTCAGTCAGTCAAGACGCTGACCCCCGCCTCGACCGCTGCCCTCAACAGCATGAACGGCCGCGTCAACGCCGCCACAAAGCAAGCCCTGGCACGTTCCGCCACCATCCGCAGCGTCCCCAGCTTCGAGGGCTCCGAGTCCAGCCCCGACAGCAAGCGCAGCGCCTTTGCCAGCAGCGTCAACAGCACCGCCAGCGCCTCCTCGGCCATGCCCGCCACCCAGTACGAGAGGTCCTCGCCCGCCGTCCGGTTAAAAAGCGACCTGGTCCACGACACGCCCGTCAAGTGGAGCCCCAAGGGCTCCCCCCATACTCTAGATTCCTCCATTCTCTCCGATGGCCCCGAGCCCGACGCCGGCCACTGGGACTCGACCATTGGCAAGGCTGGCCTCGGCAAGACGGGCCGCGTCATCAACAAGCTCGTCAGCGACAACGATGCCCTCAAGCGCGACATTCGCATCGAGCGCCTGCGCGCCCACGAGGCCAAGGAGGCGGCCAAGCTCGTCGAGGACAAGATGGAGCGCATCATCAGCGACTACGAGGCCCGCCTGCTCGAGGCCAGTGTGACAAAGACGCTGCTGACGAGAAAGGAGCGCCAGGTTGCCACCCTAACCACCACCGTCGACGCCGAGAAGAAAAAGGCGGCGGCGGCCCTCGAGCGGGAGAAGAACTGGCAGCTCGAGCTGGACAAGGTCAAGACCGAGTCCGCCCTGCAGATTGAAGAGGCGACGAGCTACGCCCAGCTCATGGAGGGCCGCTACAATGCCATTTCCTCCCACTGGCGCGACCAGGGCGACGACGTCAAGCGCGCCCTCTCGAGGATGAAGGGCGACATTGGCTCCATTGTCGAGGAGCGCAAGTTGGACGACGATAAGATCCAGACCCTGCGGGACCTGTGCGAGCAGCAAGATAACAACATCAAGGAGCTACGCCGCGAAAAGGATGAAATTTCCCGCTTATATGACGAGTACAAGCAGACGCAGGAGGACGACCTCCGCGACATTAGGCTCAACGCCAGCCGGAGAGAAGAGGAGCAGGAGAGGGTGCTCGACGAGTCGCGCCAGGCCCTCGCCAAGCTCAAATGGGCCCTCAACGTCAAGCAGAACGTCAAGGACGCCCGATAGCCTGCCGAGCCCCATGACCGCGCCGCGCCCGCTCCCCCATTCTCCCGGATGCGTCGACTGCTCCGAGGATTGTACATACTCCCTCTGTCCCTCCCGCCCTCTCTCCGCCTTCCGTCCCAATCGGACCCCGTCGACTTTACGAATAGAGCGCGCCTCTACATGACTGTTACAAGACGATGCACGTTTCCTCTTCCTGGCTTTCTCCCTCTGCTCTGTTCTGCTTCTCAGCTCACGAGATGGATGGCATCGGTTTTGGTCTGGTCCGCTCCCAGGATACTTTGCCTTGCTCTCTTGTCGGCACGGAGCGCAGCAGGCATTCATGAACGTGGCGCTTGGAGTTGTCCCTTCCCCCCCTCTCCTGCATCCCTTTTCCTTCCCAGGCGTGCCTCGGCCTCGGGCCGTCCACGGTCCTCTTTTTCTCGGCGCACTGTGTGAGATGCGAAACCATCTTCCCCTGGGCCGTCTTCTTTCTTTTTTCGTCGCGCTCACTGCCACGCATGTCTTCTCCTACACCCCCTGTTGTTTGGACTGTTTGTTGACGCGCTCACGCCCCGGCGGCTGAAGCTGGCTTGTGTTGGTGGCATGCCCCCCCCCCCCATGTCTTGGGGGAACGAGGGGAACACGGATGGGCCTGGTCGGCCGAAGCGACGACCTTATTTGGTGCTTGTGCGTGCGGCTTTGTCTTTGCCGACTGTTTGGCACATTGAGGGATACCCTGGCTGGCTACGAGCATGTATGTTTTTGCACAATGAAACGTCCTTTTGCACTTTGTCGAGCCTAGCTGGGGTTTGTGGAGGCGGGCATCTGGACATGTCGACGTCGCATCTGGCCACGAGCGACAGACAGACGGGCATGCTGCGACCTCGACGCCGCACAATTGTCGCAGCCTAGGCCATTCATATAGATCTTCAATTGAGACAATCGGTTTCTTTGACGCACGTCCCCTCCGACTACCTCGGCTATTTCGAGTTGCAGAAACCTGGCATTTGCGCGCAAAGGCCCTGCAGATCCCGACCTGCGGCCTGCTCACCAAAATACAAGTTCTCCACGGCGCTGCTTGGCCTCGGCCAGCGAGTCGTGGAACGAACGATTTCCCTTTTGCCGGAGTCCGTTGTCGTTGAGGAGCCCGACCTCGTTGATCTGCGTAATCATGCCAAACGCCGGGCGGCAAATGTCCTCGAAGACGCCTTCCCTCTCCAGCTGCTCGCAGTCCCAAGACGTCTTGTCCCCAAAGGCCATGTCGACGTTTTCTGCAAAGAGATCTCGGGCCCTTCCGGACGACACGGAGACCTCGTACCAGAGACCGGGGACGCCCTCGTAGAGTCCCTGGCTCAAGAGCCACTTCATTCTCTTCTCCTGCTTCTCGCCCGGCGCCATCCTCTTGGTCATTGCCACCGTGAGGACGCTGCCCGTCTCATGCGTTTGTCGGTATCGGGCAGCGTGTCGGATGTTGATGCCATCGACGGTCGCTCCGAGTCGCTCGTCGATTGTCGTCTCAATGGCAAACCCTTCTGCACCAGCAGAGCTAGAACGAGCAGGTGAGACACGTACTTCTTCACACCTTGGAGAACCGTCATGGTTACAACTTACGTGATGTTCATCGACGCCACCAGCGTGTCTGCAATGGCAACGTGCAAGGGCGAGTGGCTCAGGGCGGTCTGCTGAGTGACGCCTATACGCATGTCCCAGGGGCGACGCACGCAATGAAGGTATACATCCCCGAGCTCCTTTTCGACCCCGCGGCAACAGGTATTGAATGTTTCTGCGTCCACCTCGACGACAAAAGGCGCGTGCTCCTCCGAGGACAAGGAAATCTCGTACCAGACCTGCGTTTCAAAGTGCACCCAGGGGGGTTCTCCAGATGGACGCATCTCAACCAGGTCGTCGACGTCTGGTCCGCACGTCGTCAGCGCGGTGGAGAAGCCGATGCAGCTTGGTGGTATATCGTCGCCGTTGAGCGACTCCAGCATCTCGGCCGTGCCCCAGTACGGGCCCGAGCCGACGTCGATTTGGGAGTGACTTAAGTTTTTCAAGTAGAAGCGGCCGAACCTGAGCTCGACTGAGACGTGGCCTGGAGCGAGCTCCAGGATCCTGGCCAAATCTTTTGCACGGGCTTCGGCCAATTTCAGTAAATGGCTGTTCTTCGAGGACTTGCCGCGAGTCGGAGGCCCCGCCGCCTTCTCCGGCGGCACAAGACGCGTGGTCTCGAGTTCCGGCGTCGGGACATGTTGAATGTCGGCGCACGCGAGAGGCGGGACAGCTGAATCCAAGAGACTCCCACCCTGCCCCTGGGTCCAGTCGGCGCCAGGTGGTTGAGACAGCAGATCAGTTGGCGTCTGAGGTGTTTGCTTCCGTGAGAGAGCGGTTTGAGGCAGTGGACCAGGTTGGGGCGCCGGCTCAAGGCATATAAGGTCGTCTGACGAGTCGAAGCGGCCCCGTGCGTCGCTCGTTTGCTGGTCGTGAGCCCCCGCGGCCATTTCCATCTCGAGATGGGCCGCGGCCAACAGATCGCTGTCGCGCGCAGGATTCTCTTGAGGCTCGTCAAACGAGATCAACGCCTCTTCCTCTTGGCTCTGTGCCTGCTCTTCTTGATGCGCCTGTCTCACATCATCTCTCCAGTTTTCCACCAGGCTTCGAGACGAGATTTGCTTGGTGGGTTCGAGTGGCTCGGCGTTCAACACAGGCACACTTTCGCTGAAGATATCTTGACCAATCGCCAGAGGCTGGGCAGTCTGACCCAAGTCGACAGGAACGTCTGGTCTTGTCCCCCTGCGTGGGGCCCGGGATACTTGGACGATTTTCCCAAAAAGGCCCACCACAGCCGTGGGCAGCTTCTTCTGGTATTGAAATCCGTCAAAGAGGGAGAAGACTTTGGTGGTTCCCGGCTTCACCCCTTCTTTGGGGGTGTAGTTGGGCTCATCCTGGACCCAAGCTCCGTTTTCATCTTGGCGCTGCGCTCTAACGGTGACGGCAGTCTGAAGACGACGATAATCGCGGAGGGCAATCCCTTGCTTGGACGATACGTAGGTAGCACGGTCCTTTCCGACGTGAGAGAGCCACTTGTAGGCAAAGCGAAAGGGTCCGTCTCCTTCTGTAACGAGCAACTGTCGACACTGGTGACTGCCGTAGGCCTGCAAGTGAAAGTCAGCGAACAGGGCTGGCTAGAAGGATCTTGTCTCGATCTAAGGTTACTGACAACAATTGCAACAAAGTTGTCCAAGACTTGAACCACCTTGTCCGTCTCGGAACGACCGAGGCTTGATCCGATGTAGACGAGATTGGCTGCCATGTTGTAGGTGATCAGGCATCCAAACAACTCTTGGATTTCTTCGATGGAGGCCGGGGCTCCAGCATCCTTCCACTGGGACGCCAGAAGCTGGAGAAATTCGTCGATTGTCAATGAGGTACCGGATTGTAGACCTCTCCAAACGGCCTTGTGCTTAAGATCGTGCATGTGCAGGGGGAAGCGATGAGCATCAAACGAGCTATCCTCGGGCCTGGAGTCGGTTTGAAACTGCGACCAGGCAAGAACGCGGGGGCGCTTCCCAATGGTTTTGATGTCAGAGGGAATATGGTCGACGGCGCTGCCGGCTCTCTTGGCTTGGTCTGGATCGCATAGATCCGTGTCCTCTTGCACGACTTTGAGCAAAAGGCCCTGAATGAATTCCGTCACGGCCCTTTGATACGGGCGCGGGGTCAGGACCTTGAACCAGGGTATCTCGGGCTCGTAGAGGAGCTCGATCAGCTCGTCCTGCCAGCCAAAGTTAGCCCGAGAGGGAATGGCAGGCGAGAGAGCGGGTGGTGGCTTGCATTCTTGGGATAGGCTTCCGTTGCCGAACGCACGATCCAGTCGACACCGCGAGGCAGCAGGGGAGGGTTGCAGGTGATGTAGAATTCGACAAAGTCGTGGAATGTCTCCATCTTGGTCGGTGCGTG
Organism: Ophiocordyceps robertsii; assembly: GCA_027405785.1. Taxonomy (NCBI): domain Eukaryota; kingdom Fungi; phylum Ascomycota; class Sordariomycetes; order Hypocreales; family Ophiocordycipitaceae; genus Ophiocordyceps; species Ophiocordyceps robertsii. The sequence continues at coordinate 14,584 of JAPEBW010001720.1, read as the reverse complement.
GGAGAGATGCGACGAGGAGGAGGAGGAGAGGTGGCTACGCAGGGTGTGTGGTAAGAGAGAAAAGAAAAGATTAATGGAAAAAGATTAGGGCTTGTGTCATGTGCAGGCACGAGTGAAATCTCTGGGTTGTGCTGGCGGTCACCAGGTGAACGGCAGGTGCGAAACAGGCACGTGCTGCCAGCCGTTTGCCAGCCCAGCGCCGAGAATTCTGCGACCCTGATGGCAGTGAGTCACGTTGGAGCCAAAGAAGACATTGAAGAAGGGCGAGAGAGTCGATTCTGGCGCCTGTCACGATGGGGGCAAGCGTCTTCATGGCGTGAGTGCAACGAGCCAGCTTGATTCTCTGCCGAGGGAGAAGAGACCCATCACGGCTCTCCATTCCGCCCAATACTGACCAGCCACGATGCAAACACCTTTGTTGTCCGGCCACTGCGTCGTATAGACCCTCACAAACTGCCACAAGGTCGTGCCGTGTCCCTCGCGACCAGACTCTCGCCATCACTCGCAACCTCCATCACCCGCAGATAATTCTGTGGATGCATTGTAAGCAGCTCGTAGCCGCCGTCGAGATGCTTCCTCGGCATCATATACTCCAACAGGTCGTGCTTCTCCGCCACGGCTTGTGTGGCGGCATTGTCTCTGTAGCCCAGATACTTGCCCGATCGAGGGTTGAAGAATCCAAACCAGCACCCTTTCTGAACGCAACGCCACTGCTGGTTCCAGTTTGTGTGTTGATCCCTGTTGACGCTTTTCAGGCACACATGACCGCCCATGTCGGCCGCGGTAATGGCCCGCCTGGAGGGCTTTTCGACAATCATGAACGTGCGGCCGGGCCAAGGGAGGGCATCGAAGCGGCAATTCTCGTCGGTGGCGATGGTTGACGGCGGCAGCTCATCGAAGCGGCGACTCTCGTCGGTGGCGATGGTTGACTGCGGCAGCTCTTGGTTTGTAGCCCATCGTGAATACTCCTGGTTATTGTCGGTAAGTGGCAGCCGTGGGTAAGCAGAATCTGAAGGCAACCGTGGAGGAGGAAGAGGGGGAGAGGGGCAACCACAAAAACTGGACTTGATATCCCCTGTCTGACGCGGTGAATCTCTCGAAAATGTTTCACCGTTCCCAAGTGACTTGTCTTCAGGCACCCCACGTGGCTGGGTCGACGGCGCAAATGTCTGGCTCGGCGTTGTCATGGAGTAGGTAGGCCGTACATAAGTGGCAAAGGCTATGGTCGCGCCACTGGCCCCCATGCGCTACGTAGACGGGCACGAGGCAAAAGGTAACGAAATTGACTAAGCGATAACTACGTCAATTGACCAATTATCTGTCTAGACGAAGCCTAGACCCTGACAGGCGTGCAGCAAACGACGCTTCCAGGGGCCCCAGGCTACGAACGCGCCAGCGTCTGCTCTGGCCCGGCCTGGCTTTCTTGTCTCGCTCGTTTGCACAGGTCCAGCGCTGCACGAGCGTCCACCACATCTCGGTGGCCACGCAGTATGGCCTTCTCCAGCTTCTTGTAGCCCATTGTTGAGCAGGCAGACAGACAACTTGGTTGGACGGCTCTGGTGGCTGGACTGATGCGCAGTGCCGGACTAGGTATCCTGTACGTACAACAGGCACGGATCGCCGAAAGGGATACGAGCACGTAGGCCCGAGCATGGTAAAACACGCCCGGCATTCAAGGATAGGTAGATATTCTTGTTGCTGGTGCGGAAACTGGCAAGTCAGCCCGGCAAGTGGAGCCTCAAAACCCATTAGACTGGAACACTCAATGGATTTGCGCACTTGAACCACCCGTTGTGGATCCTCGGACTTTTCCAAAAGTGTCATCCTTGCGGATGGATCAAACGACACCAACCCTTGTGAGTTGCTAGTTCCCGATCCGGACCAAGGCTCAACTTTGTGAGCGCGGTGACGGGGTTTCGGGCCGTCGCGTGGTCCACTATGGGGCGAAACTTGAAGGCCCACGTTTAATAAGTTGGCTTCTCCACCGGCAATGCCCAGCTGCTTCGAAGCCAGCTTCCCTCCACTCTTCCAGGAGAGTGCGACTTATTGCAAGACGTCGTGCAAACGGCAGCAGGCAGCGGGTCAACGAATCGAGGCCGTTTCAAGCTGGCCTCATCACAATGCACAATGGCATTCGTGTGCATTAGCACAACACTTGCCGCGTCTTGATAAAGCTTGTGCATTCATGCGAATGGCAATTCTCTGCCTATTGCCGCTGAGCGTCGGCTGCTGCCACCCCGACTCGACGCCTGTCCCGTCTCTTGCTCCTGGCGCATGTGCCTCGTCGAAGAGGCAGTTTCCCACTAGCATGGACACTTTGTATGTACCCGTAGAAGGATGAACAAAGGGCGTCGTTCAAGACAAGAGTTTTATTAGAGTTTTACTATTTGCACTCATATATATCTCTATTTGCACTCATGCCCCATTTTAAAGATACGTATCAACGCCAGCCCGCCCCGCCAACTTATAGTGCCCGCGCCTGGCAAGTACCCGTACCTTCCAAATGCCCGCGCCTACATATGTACACACACGCAGCCCACACGTAGCGCTCTCGGCCATAGCTCAATTCGCTTATCTTCAAAGCTCTCGCGAGATGCGCGCACAACGCGGCCCGTTAATTAATCCGGGCCCTCTGCCGGTGCCGCGGGCGAAGATGTGGGTGCGCCCTCAATGCCCTCAACGCGGCGCTAGAGAGCTTTAAAGGCAGTGCGTGTATATGGGCGAGGGTCTTTGGTAAGAGCTTTAAAGGTGCGATGTGTGTGTGTATGTGGTCGGGTGAGGGCGAGTGCGTAGGGCGGGCGCGGGCATTTAGAAGGTACGGGTACTTGCCAGGCGCGGGCACTATAAGTTGGCGGGGCGGGCTGGCGTTGGTACGTATCTTTAAAATGGGGCGTGAGTGCAAATAGAGATATGTGTGAGTGTAAATAGTAATACTCGTGTAAATAGTAAAACTCTTTAGCCGTATTGCCACGTGGTATACAGAGTATGTACTCTGTACAGAGTACTCAACTCTGTACTCGAAAAGAGTACAGAGAACAGACAGTCATACACTTCATATAATTGAATTGATGCTATAGAGTTGTATGTGTGTACTCTGTGACTGTGCACGCTAGGCCCAATCGGGTCGTCACCTGTCTATTTAGGAATGTTCGATCCTAATTGAGACTAGCGTAAAATTGTGTAGTGTCTATAGTTGCAGCTATACCTAATACGGCTTGGACCCGGAGAGGATAAAATTGGCGTCTAGGGACTCTAACCGGAAGAAGCCAGATTGCGCCGTGTGCGCGAGGGTGCCCCTGCCTTCACAAGGCTGACTAAGAAAGGGGCCAGGGCCTAGCCGTAATAGGCCGTGAATCGACTCATGGAGCAACGCCATCTAGGTACATAGGTACACACAGCAAAAGCTTGTCTACCTACGTTCCTAGGTAGCAGATACCCCCATGCGCCCCACAAATGATGGACGCTTAGGAACTTGCCGCCCGTTCTAGAGCAACTTGCCGCTACAGTGGATGAATGGTGGGTCCTCTTCTCCATCAGGGGCCAGGTGCTTAGTACTTCGATACGGAGCAAAATAGCTAAGGTACATACTTACACTGTCCGCCATTCCAGATGTTGGCTACCGCAACGTCAACCGTCTTCCCGAAGCCTGCGGGTGCTGACAATCACCGACTCCCCCCTCCCCGAATCTCCATCTGCCGCGCCTTATCTATTGCCCGAGACCTTAAAACACCCCCGGAAAGCTCCCCTCCGCCTCGTCACCATCATGTCCAGTCCTCGCCTTCGCTGACCCTCGACATCAAGGCTCGCCCGATTCTGCCTCCCGTCCAAGCACCAACCATGGCTCTCGGAATCCTCGAGCCCAAGTCTGGGGAACAGGTCCCAGGTCCGTCGTTGCTTCCCGTCCTCTGCGCTGTGTAACGAACGCTGGCGCTGATGGTCCCATCCCCAGGCACAACTAGATACTTTGACGATCCAGAACGCCCCCAACAGGCAACCGGCGAGAACGTCTCGTTGAAATGCGACAACAGCGGCAAAGTCCCCATAATCCTCGTGCGCCGCCCAATCCTTTTCCTTGACAGACAGCGGCTAACCTCATGGCAGATTCCCCAACCCTCGGATGACCCCAACGACCCCCTCAACTGGCCGCTATGGAAGCGCGACGTCATCACCTTTATCCTCTCCTTCGTAGGCATCCTCGCCACCTCGCTGGGCTCCATCCTTGCCCCAATCGCACTCGTCATATCCAAACATTTCCCCATCACGCTCTCCCAGACGGCCGTCCTGACGGGCTACTACCTTGTCGGCGCCGGTGGCGCCGCCGTCTTCTTCGTCCCCTCGGGTCGCGTCTGGGGAAAGCGCCATCTCTTCCTCGTCGGCGCCTGCATTGTCGTCGGCTCGAGTGCATGGGCCGGCGCCGTCGGGCAAAACTACAATAGTATGGTCGCTGCTAGGGCCATCCAAGGTGTCGGGACCGCGCCCTTTGAGGGCTTGCTCAACGCGGCCGTCGGCGACCTGTACTTTGTCCACCAGAGAGGTATACGCATGGCCGCTACCAACCTCGCCGTCTTTGGCGGTGCGTTCTTCACCCCCATTGTCGTGGGCAAAATCACTGAAGTGCTTGGGTGGCAATGGACCTTTTACCTGGTCGCCATATTCACGGCCGTTACCCTGCCTGCTGTCTTCCTCTTCTGCCCCGAAACGGCCTATCGCCGCGAGTCCAGATTCAACACCGACAGCAACGTCGAGAAGATCAGTCTTAACTGCAAGTCTGCCTCGACAAGCTCCCCTACCACCGTGGATGATGCCACCGCCCAACAGCCTGGCTTCGTCTTATTCCCCACCTCGTCGGCCATGCAGCCCATCGGAAACGCCAGCACCCCTAAGAAGACGTTTGTCCAGTCCCTCTCGCTCTTTGACGGCAGGAAAACAGACGAGCGTTACTGGGTCCTCTTGCTCCGCCCCTTTCCCCTACTCCTGAACCCGGCCTTTACCTGGGGCTGCCTGATCCAGGGTACCCTGATTGGATGGACCGTCTTCATCGGAGTCACCATAGCCATAGTCTTTGGGAAAATGCTATGGAACGAAGCCACGACGGGACTTACGTACGCGAGTGCCGTTCTCGGAGCCTTCCTCGGCTTTGCCATCTCGGGCCTTCTCGCCGACAGCAGCGTCAAGTATCTCACCAAACGCAACAAGGGCATCTACGAACCAGAGTTTCGCATTTTGCTCGTGATTCCCATGTTCATCATGGGCGGAATTGGGCTGTACGGCTTTGCGTTGACGGCTGAAAGCATCTCCCCTGGCAACACGTCGTACATTCCCCCACTCATCTTCTTCGCGTTTGAAGTGGCGGGCATGGTCATTGGCGCCGTGGCCAGCTCCCTTTACATTGTGGATGCTTATCGTGGGTTATCTTGTCCCTTGGTGCCTCTGGCCTCTTGCGTCGTTCGGTCCGTGGCTGACTCGTGGCTCGGCAGGCAACCTGACGGTCGAGGGCTTCACCCTGATGATCATCTTTAAGAACATGTTTAGCTTCATGCTCACCTGGTACGCGACCGACTGGCTCATGAAGAGGGGCTACCGCGTCGTCTTCCTCATTATCGCGTCAGTCCAGGTGGGCGTTTGCCTGTTGAGTATCCCAATGTGTGAGTGCCTCCCTCGCTGCCGCAAAGAGTGAGCCATGGCTGACACGGCAAAGACATTTGGGGGAAGCGCATCCGGGCGTTTTTCCACCGTCACGATCTCTTGACCGTGGCCGGTCTTGGATGAACGCACTATGTCTTGAGAATACCAATGGTCAAGTATCTGCCTGGTTGCGCGTTGTGACTGCTTTGAGGCGCAAAATCTTAATCATGCAGTTTACGATGGCTGAAGTCGATTCGTCGATACCCGCTTGGAGCACGGGAGCTGCCGGGCGTTCGATTTAAGGGAAAATGGGCTTTTACAGTCATGAGTTCCACGGCGCATGGACTCACGACGCGGGCCATTTTATCGCGGCACACGAGTCCCGTCGCTGTCATTACGTGGTATTGGTATTTGATATATATATATTTAACAACAAGACAGCCCCTGCTACGTCTCGTGTGGCCGACATTGGGTCGACGGCTATGCATCTGTGACACAACGTGCTCTTTCCCAACGCAGACTGTTTGGGTGCCGCACGTCCATGGCGCCGCCTCATCCATATTACGCGTGTGCAGCTGCGGACTTGGTACCAGGGGCCTCGACGCCGACGCCGCCTTGATGGGCGCCGGCAAGAGCCGACTTCTTGACCAGACGCAGGCCGCCAAAGAGCATGACGGCGGCCTGGAGCCCAAGGATGAAGACAAGAGCGACAAAGGCGCCAATGACACCGGCGACGGGCTTGGAGACGCCGCTGTCGGCCGAGGCCTGAGAGGACGCACTGGCGTCGAGAGCGGCCTTGGCCGTGGAGGCGCACTTGCCGTTGGTCTTGCCGCAGACGCCGCACCAGTGCTCGGAGTCGACAATGGCAAATTTGGCCATGGCGGCCTTGAAGTCGTGCCACGGGAGTGTGAGCCGGTCCTGACCAAAGAGCGGGTAGGGCCTGAGGCCTTGCTCCGAGGCGGTGCCGTTTGCAAAGAGGAAGCGCACGGCAACGTCTTCGGCGGCGACGTTGGCACCGGCGGGGGCCGAGGTGACGAGCTCAAAGGCCATGGAGGAGGCGTAGTCGCAGATGCCGTAAAAGTCGGGGCTGGCGGCGGGCAGCTGGGCGAGGCCGAAAAAGGCCATGAAAGTGCCGTAGGCGCCGAACTGGGCGTGGAGCCTCGGGGCCTTTGGCCTGGCGTCGACAATGGCCTGCAGGGCGTCGACGACCTGGCCGGCGAGGACGGCGCCGGCGATGGCGCGGACGGGCTCGCTGGCGTTGTAGGCCAGGTTCCACTCATGGACCGAGGCGAGGGCGTGGAGGCGGGCGAGGGCGTCGGGGGTCAGCAGGGAGGAGGGGATGGAGGCGTTGTGGATGGTGGCGACGTTGATGAGGTCGAAGACTAACAGGCGGGACGAGATGTCTGGTCAGCAGGCCGCGGCTCGAGCCAAGGTTCCGGGGGCACCCACTGCCGTAGCCGTTCTTGAAGCTGAGGGCATCCTCGCCGTACGTGGCCCCGACGACGGGGAGCAGGCGGCGGTAGAAGCCGAGGGAGTCGTCGGACGTCTGGCGGTACTCGGCCGAGCCAAGGTAGCCGTTGGAGCTGACCTCTGCGTTGGCGCAGCCGCTGCCGCCCTGGAGCCAGGCGTTGTCCTCGGGCTTGTCGGTGCTGGAGCCGTCGCCGACGGGCTCGACGGGCACGTACTGGTAGCCGCCGAGAGGCGCGGCGACGCGGGACCCGTTGGCGAGCTCGTCGGCGGCGGCGGCGACGGGCGGGTACAGGCCCTGGAGGAAGGCGAGGGCCGACGAGTGCAGCACGGGGTCGCGCGGCGAGGTGACGGCCAGCTGCGAGGGCACAGCCGTGTCCGGGCTGATGAGGCGGCGGGCGGCGGCGGCGCCGTCGGCCACGACGACGGGGCCCGGGCCCGAGCGCTGCCGGTCCGTGTCCGGGGCCGGGTGCACGTAGCGGGACCGGTAGTAGGCGCCCGACGAGTGGACCTGGCGCGCGCCGAGGGCGGTGAGGTTGACGGGCTTCCAAGCCTTGGCGGTGCGGTCGCCGTGGCGGTGGAAGACGTAGACGCCCAGCACGCGCTCGTCGCCGGCGCCGCGGGAGGAGTCGTCGGCGGCGACTCCGGCGAGGAGGAGGGGGAGGAGGAGCTTGGCCTGCATGGCGGGGAGGTGAAGGTTTTTTTCTAATTTTTTTCTTTTTTTTTTTTTTTATGTCGGTCGCAAGGTTCCCCTGGTGCCTGGCCTCAGGCTCGAGCTCGCTGAGCAGTGACTGCGCACAGCTTGCACGGATTCCAGGACGGGTGCGCGGGACGAGAGGGCAGAGGACAAGGGCATGGGCGGGGGAGGCAGAAGTGATGTAGTAGAGACGCCGGCCGTCGGCAACGGCGGCGGCGGCGGCGGCAGCGGCATGGGGCGACGAGCCAACGATAAATGCCTCGACGGTTTATTCGTATCCAGACCTCACTTACATACATGCATGCGTGCCGCACAGTGTGCGCGCACAAGGCAAACCTTGTCGTTGCCGGAAGCTTGGCCATGGCGTACTGTGCGCCTCGACGTGGCGAGCAGCGGCGAGATGGGCAGGGCGGAGCGTGGCCGTCGACTCGACGCCGTGCTCCCCTCTCTGGCGACCTCTTTCGGCCCCCGTGGCATGAAGGAGGAGCGTGCCAGCCCCGGCCGAGATGGAAACCAAATCACTCATGAATACCGAGGTCGGCATGTGCATGCGGTGCGGCTATACTGTGCATCCAGTGCACAACTGGGAATACCCGCTTATATCCCCCCCCCCGGCCCATCGTCGTTGCAGCCTGGGCCACTCAAGGCCTGATTCCCCGCTCACAAAGGGCCCCGCGGACTCGTGGAGACCAAAAACCACCTGCCCGATTCCGGAGCCCAGATGCCCGGGGGGCTGCAGCGGGCGCCGGGGGAGCGGCCAGGGACGGCCTGGCGCCCCGGCACGACCAGCACCCGGGTCCGCTTCACAGCTTCGCCTTTCTCGGATCCCTGAGGTTCTTGGAAATCTCCCCGGCCAGCAAGTAGTTGGGGTACTGCATCGACGGCTCCGTGCCCACGGCCGAGGCGCCCTGCCGCCGCCAGGCGCCGCCGTCGACGGGAATGACCTGGCCGTTGATGTAGGAGGCGGCCTCGCTGAAGAGAAAGACGGTGGCGTCGGCCACGTCGCGCACCGTGCCCAGCCGGCCCGAGGGGATGGTGGCGGCGTATCCCTCGACGGCCTCGCTGCTCAGCAGGCGCGCGGCGCCCTCCGTCTCCTCGATGGCGCCGGGGGCGATGACGTTGCTCGTCACGCCGCGGGGCCCGTACTCGAGGGCCACCGACGCCGCGATGGAGTCGACGGCCGCCTTGGCCGCCGACACGTGCGCCTGCATGGGCATGCCCGTGTAGTGGAACGTGGCCGAGATGAAGAGGATGCGCGGCGTGGGGCTGCGCACCAGGTGCGGCAGCGTGGCCTTGACCGTGTGAAAGGTGCCTAGCGCGTCGATTTCCATGACCGACTTGAAGGCGTTGGCGCTCATGCCCTCGAGGGGCGCGACAAAGTTGCCCGCGGCCCCGGCGCTGCCAGGCGAGGTCAGGTCAGAGGGGGTCCGTTGGACGGGACAAGGCGCTCACATGACAAAGTCGATGCCTCCGAGCTCGCGCGCACAGCGGTCCGCCGCAGCCTGGAGGCTGTCCATCTGTCGAGGTCCGACGTCAGCCGGCTGCGCCCCTTAGTCTGCGAGACGCAGCGGGCAACAAAGCTACCTGTCGCACGTCACACCCCCCGATGCCAATGACGTTTGCGCCGGGCCGGACCGCGGCGATGTCCCGGGCCGCCGCGACCGTCTTGTCCTCGCTCCGGCCGACGATGCAGGCGTTGGCCCCGAGGCGCACAAGGGCCCGGGTCTGCATGCTGCAGATGGTGCCGGCGCCGCCCGTCACGAAGACGACGCGGTCCTCTGCACGCATGGGAAGCCGGGGTTAGCCAGACGACATGGCGAAAGGGGGAAGAAGGGGTGACGCAACTGAAGAGGCCATCTCTCCACACGGGACTCAGGTATTTGGACTCGGGGACTGGCATTGGGGCTGCTGGCTGGATGATTTTCGAGGCCGGGTGACTCGGCGGGTGCAGTGTCGGCGGATGACTTGCTTTGTGAGATGGGCCCAGAGTCGGCTGGACGGGATGGGTAAGCGGTCGAGGCCAATGTCAGCATGGCTCGTTCAAAGAGGTTGTGGGAAAGTATATACGCCGGGGTCGTCGCCTGTACGTGAGAGAAAGGGATTCGAAAAGCCGAATCCCTTTCCAGGTCGACTTGGGCTGATGAGGTCAGCAATGTCGTTGTTGGAGGTGGAGCGGGCCCCGACAGCCTCGGCCCAGCCAGCCTCGGCCCAGGCCGCTACATTGTACTTAGCACGGTACGGCATTGAGGCCCCACGTTAATCCGGCATCCCACAGCACGATGCTACGTACTCCGGCGGAAGCCGTCAACACTTGACACTTGCTTCTCCCATCGATGATTTCTCTCTCTCCCATCTACGTACTCGATACCGTATTCTTGCATCACCACATCGTCAACCCCGGCCAAGGAAAGGCCGTCCGTCCGTCCAGCTCGTCCCATGTTGCTTCCTTCTTCTCTCATCGTTGCTGCCGCCCATCGACCGATCTCTTCTGAAACGTCCCTCGCGCGAACAAACCACTGACGCTCCTTCGGGCTCATCGACGGGGTCCCTTGTCCCGGCATTGCACCCAAGTCTCTCGTACTCGCCCACCTGACGCGCTTGGACCCCCCCGAGCTGGCGCTTTCTTTCCCCCCGTTTTGCATCCCGTCTCCCGGGCCACCTCCCGAGCCTCCACCTCGACAGGCCTCGGCGACGCCAAACACCAAACTCTGTCGCCTCTCCCGCTCTGGCACCGGGTAGAGTAAAGAGCCGGGGCGCCTTTGCCGTCTCGCCTGCCCGGCCCGTTGCCTCGGTAGGTCATCGCCTCTCCGTCTGCCCCGGCACCCTCGGCCCTCGTGACAGGTCTGCTGAGACGCCGTCATTGTCGTGGCCAAAGGGTTTCAGCATGTTGCAACAAAATACACGACACGAGACCTGTTGGCTTCGCGACACGGAGCCACGCCCGTCGAACCGTTGTCCGTCATGCCCAGTACAATGCGGCCACGAAGGCTTATTGCTGCATCTCCAAAGCAATCAGAGACAACCCTGATGGTCCGATTTGCCCCCCCCCCAGACAATCTGTCATCGCCATCTAGAACTGCAGCTCGTATTCCTAGGCTCCGCCTGAATCTACTGGCTCAAAGTCACCCATGTGTGTACGTCCCCCATCTTGGACGTCTCTGTCGCACAGTCACATTCCCGACACCCTGCGCGACAAGCATCGCCTGACCCCAAACTTGCATCATTGACACACTGCGCACACGCATGTGTATGTGTGTGTGTGTGTCTGTCTGTGTGTACATACGCACAAAGCACATGCATGTGCATCTCCGGCGCTCCTAAAGGGATGGGGGGCTTGACTCTCGCGACTACCTTGTCCCGACATCACCCACGCCAGACTGTGCGCGCCGGCCTGCGAGCTCCCCATTCCGAGGCCAGTCGGGGGATGCGGAGCGTCGGCTCTACACCCATACACCAACCATTCATACCGTACGTGCATGGCCTAGCAATGCGAATCGGGCCTCGGCACCATCACGGGGTTGGCAGCGTTGCAGCAGCCAGCTGCTGGCTTTCCCGTTCCGACTTCCGAAGACCGACTCTGGGCCTCATCAAGCGAGGGCTGCAAGCGTTTCCTCTCGCCCGCACCCCTTCTGGGCAGAGACGCGAGATCACATGTGCAGTTGTCATTCAGTGCACCAAGAGAACATGTGTGGCAAGGTCTGATTAATAATACTGTCAAAACTGTAGTAAACGCCCGAGTGAATGCCAAGGCCTGCAGGGCCATTCGTAAGTTATGATACCCGACAACGCCTATGCCCTGAAGGCTAAACTCCATTCCAATACGCCGGGTCACCTTCCAGCTGTCTCACACGGCGCAAGCCAACCTGAGGTACGTCCCAAGGGTTCGCTGATGGTTGTCTTTCCTTTTGCCGCCCTTTTTTTTTAGTCTTCCATTATACGGCACTGCGTGTCCCAACCCTTCCCTTTTTTTTTTGTAGAGAAGACAGAAATTAGGTCTTCTTGCTGATTTTCGCTCGTCGCTCCATTCATCTCCAAAAACGCCATAGTTGTAAAAGATTAGCGCCGGCCACCTCATCTCGAGCGTACCGTGCGTTGTAGTTGGGTGGGAGGTCTGCCCCTAACAGGTAGTAGCCGTGTTTGCAAGCTAGCCCTGCAAGGGAGCCGAGACCTTTGTGCGAGGAAATAGGTAAACGGCACCGTAGATCCAGCATCCGACTCAGCCCTGGTCATTGTCAAGGGCGTCGGCGCAATCGTTTTGTCTGCCGTGAGGGTATGCCAAGCTCGAGGGGAGCTCGCCTGTGGACAAGGGCGCGTTTCGTCGATTCGTGTCACCACGAGCAAAGCGGGCAGCTCTCGGGGATGACAATGAAGCGCTCGTGGGGCCCCATGGGACATGATCGCTTGCGGCTCCCGTCCGTCGACGTGCTGCAGAAGTGCGCGCCGGGATCGGAACACGACGTGTAAATGTAGTAGTTCTTGGTGAAGTCACACATGGCGACGGCGGCAGGTCTTTTCGGAAGATGTATATCTGCTCCAGTTAGAAATGGCTCAACTATGCCGTGGGCGCAACGGCGACGTGAAAGCGACTGACTCTTTGCAGGCCTCACAGAGTTGCCGCGCCAGGACAAACGCACCGGCCAAAGGTGTGCGACTTTGTCAACAACTTGCGAAGCGAAGGTGTGGAGAGTAGGCTCTTCGGTGTCCGCGGCAGAGCGAAAAGGCAATGATTGGGGGCCCGCTGTGGGAAAAGGGCAAAGGCTTAATTGATAGGTGCGGGCGGGATATAGGGAGCCCTGTTATATGAGACGACACAAGAGGGTTTCGTTCGATGCGAGCTGAGGATTGCTGCCTGTCGGGAAACGGGGAGTCAGACGATGGATAGGGATGGTCAGAGACGGGAAGCGGCGCGGGTAGTTATATCCAGAAACCAGAGCTATCGCGGCGAGCTGTCATGATGACAGGAAGCCTGCAGCGGGAGGTGTGGGTTCATCGGAATGCCCTTTGACATGTCTGCCGTCTGACTTGGCCACTGGATGAGACCGTGCCCACTCTGGGGCCATGTCTGAGAAGCGTCTTGTCAAACAAGGGGCGAGCCTCAAGCCCACGGTCGTGTCAAGCCAAAGGAAAGAAAAACCACCAGGTGCATGAATGTACATATGCATGTGCGTGCGGAGTAAAACACGCTGTCATGGGCAAAAAATTGTTTGACACTTCTAAAACAACTCATTTTCACCTCGTAGGGCAGCTCATGTTCAGGGCCCTCTGCCCGGCACGAAATGGTAGCGCCCGTGGGTGCAGCATGTTTGCTTGTTCCTCCCGGGGGACGGACGACAAAGCCAGCCTGGGCGGGCAAAGGGAGGGGGGAGCCTGCGAGGACTCTTGCGTATCCGACCGATAGCACAGGGCCTGAAGGCACGGCAGCAACCGAAGGGATTCGGACTCGCCCTCGACGACGGGCAAGCTCCCCCCTTGGGGCAGGCGGGCGCGTCAGAGGGACGTAGCAGCGCATGCCTGAGCTGTGCCAAAGTGAGCTATAGTGGTCGCCGAGAGGGAATCCGTGCGGCGACGTGTTAGCGCGGCTTGCAAGAGCTGTGCTTGCCTAGCAGAGTGACGAGTTGCGAGACGAGGCTCAAGAGCCGCAAAAGGAAGGCGATAGGATATGCTCGGAGAGTGCAGCAAACGACGTCGAGTCAAGGCTAGTCCCGGCCGGCCCTAATAAAACCAATGTCAGATGGCGCCGAGGGGTCGTGCTCTGCGACGCCAGGGAATCTCACGGTAGCTCGCCTGTGTTCCTATGTACACGCCAGGTACGATGCCGATGTTTGCGAGCACGGCGCCTGGAATCGCCATTCTCAAGGGTCCTCGGCATCCACCTCGGGGCGGGCAGCGACAGTCGCACAGGTGCCCTGGGCCAGGGTCAGCTAGTACCCAGCTTGGTATGCCTGGGAATGCGTCGAGTTTGTACTGTATGTACGTACATACCTGGCTGCGCCCGCCCGCCCGTCCCCCCCAAGCCCTGCTCTCTGTTGGACCAGACGCACCGACCTCGTTGAGAAACGGCAGTCGGGCGGGGAGGGGGGGCGAGGGGGCCCTGGTCGGGATATGCCCAAAGGGCACCCAAAAGGCACCCAAAACGACAAGGCTCCGGGAAGATGCGACGGAGACTCTGTTCTCGCATCAGCTAGCAGTACCCGTGCTGCGAGTCCATGTTGGACGACCAGGCCGGACGACCAGCGGGGTCCAAGCCCGCGACAACAGACATGTGCCGTTTCTGGACTTGACTGCCGAGCAAAGCCACGGCGTGTGACTGTGCCGACGAATGCGCGTGCCAACGACACTGAGTGCAGACGGACGACTGTCAAACGTCACTGAGGCCAAGTGCTGTTTCAGGAGGCTGTCTCCCCCGCGTTCAACATGTCTTGATGACGGACGACGTGCTGTGAGGGCACAGAAGTGAACGAGGACGATGGGTCGATGCCATGGCATAGCTTGGCGGCCAAGAGACGGCTGATTGGTCGACTGACGGACAACCATGAGCTGGGCGGGGAAATGGAATGAGGGCTTCGAGGCATAATGCAGGTACGAGCCGGCGAGGCAAGAGCGCTCTCAGCCCTCGGTAGGCACCTCCAACCAGGGTGCCCAGGAGGGGACCCTGGAGGGCACCTAGGGCTGAGCAGGTACAATGTATGTATGTACCTTCTGGCCTGATATGGGCCTGTGGAAAAGGGAGCTCTGGAAGATAATGATGGTGTCTAGCTAGCTAGGAAGGAATGTGTGTGCGAAGGGGTGCCCTTA
>JAPEBW010001719.1:0-19771 GCA_027405785.1 Ophiocordyceps robertsii | reverse complement strand
CCACGGCGCCGGCCACCATGCCGGGGACGTTTGCGACGATGAAGCCGAGGGCGCCGCCGCTGACGCCGCCCAGCAGGCTCCAGAACTTGTTGGTCGGCCGGTTGGTGCCATCTTCTGCCATGCCCTGCTCGCGCATCATCTCTTCGAAGACGTCGCCAAACTGCGCATTCTCCGTCTGCTGCCTGTCTGCTCCTCCTCCTCCGCCGCCGCCGCCGTCAGCCTGCTTGGTGAAGTACTTCCAGGCCCACGAGTATGCGCGCTGACCGGCGGACGCGGCCTCGGGCTGCCCCTCGCCCGCGGGCTCGTCGTCGGCGTCGTTGCCAAAGGGGTCCGCCGAGGCGCCGCTGCTGTTGGCGGCGCCGCCAAAGAGCCTACGCTGGGCGTCGTAGTCGCGCCGGCGCCGGGCGTCGGAGAGGGTGTAGTAGGCGTCGTTGACGAGCTGGAACCTGCGCGTGCGTGCCGGGCGCTCGCCCGAGTCGGCGGCTACCCGGTCGGGGTGCGTCTTGAGGGCCGCGCTGGCGAGGGGGGCGTGTGAGCGACGGCGGCTTCATGCCGCGCCTTGGCCGTGGCTTCGTGTCCCCCCCAGGGTGCTTGTGTTGTGACAACAGGGGGAGGGGGAGGGGTTATGTCGCTCACCGCTTGTAGGCATCGCGAACTTGCTGGTCCGTCGCCGAGTCTTGGATCCCCAGGATGGCGTCTTCGGGCACGGCGCTCGGACGTTAGCGGCTGGGCGTTCCCCCCCGTGTGCGCGCAGGGAGCGGCCACTTGCAGTAATTGGGGGGACGTTCCGTCGCCATTCTTCTACTCTGTCGTTTGTTTGCTGGCCGACGGCGGTTGCTTGTCCGGCGAGACACGCCCGGGTCGAGTTGCTGCGAGGATGTATGGATGGATTCGTAGGGACGACGGCTGGTGATGTACAACAGTAGGTACTACTCTGTAGGTTGGTCCAGGAAGCTGAATCCCTTGAATCAGAATCTAAAGATGAGCAGGCCTCAAGGTGTTGTTACAGGGAAGTGGCGCAGGCTCGAGATGCGCGCAACGTCATCGTGGCGGCCAAGGTGCTGTGTGGGGCAGTGGGCGGAACTCCAGCTCCGCCGGCATGCTTGTACATGCATATGTACTCTGTACATATGTGTAGCGCCAGGCAGGGCTTGCAGATTCGACTACTCACGAGGACTCAACAACAAGCCACGAACCACGAACAACGTCGTTTCATCGCCTCGGCTTCTTCTACAACAGGTGAGGCTCCGCAGTATCATCTACAGCACATGCCTTGTACACGTACTACCGGCCAGTCCTGCGCGGCCTGGCCCGACAGCGTTGGGCGACAGTCATCTGCGATTGACATGCTTCCAATACACAGTCTTCTGCGTAGGCATCCATGGTGTGTGATGCCTACTCTCCTCCCTCGTGGCCGCGCACCGTGCCCTCGGCCTCGGCCCGGTCGGCCTGCAGATACCGCTCCGCCCTCGCCGTGGCATCCTCGGCAATCTGGGCGGCGGCGTCCTGTCTGCCGGCCTTTTGAAAGTGCGCCGCGAGCACCCACAAGTCGCGGATGACGCGCAGGTTCGACTCGGCCCCGTGTGCCGCCTCGCGCTTCGTAATGGCCAGTCGCAGGTTGTCCTCGGCCCGCACCCAGTCGCTCTTCTCTTGCAGCAGCCGCGCCAGCATTTTGCGGGCGTAGGCGTGGAACCTCGCGTTGGACCTTGCGCCTGCGTCTGATGCCGTGCGCGCCAGCAGGCCCGTCGCCAGCTCTTCCGCCCTCTGCTGGTCGCCGAGGTCCATTTGCGTGTACTCGAGCACGAGCGCGTCGATGCGCAGCTTCTCGTACTCGCCGTCGCCCGTATCCGGCACCTGCTTCTCCGAGAGCTCGTGGAGCGCCGTGGTGATGGCCTCTCGCCTCTGCGCCAGCGCGCTCCCTTGCCGCAGTCGCGCGCGACCGTCCCAGATGAGCTGCTCGTAGAGCCAGAGGTGCTGCGGGGCCAGTGACCCGATGCGTTGGCCGAGTATGTTCACATTGCGCAGCCATGCCTGGCGGAGCAGATGGCAGACTTGGCGCCGGCCTTGCTCTGTCCCGGGGTCGCCCCTGGTCAGCTGCTGAAGAATCTTGAGGAGCGGGTGGTTTGCGGCCAACAGTCTCCGGGCCAGCGCGTCGGCATGGGCGAGAAACATGGCATAGAGTTGCATGTGCCCTCGGTCAACCATGTCATAAATGGCGTCGAGAATGTGCCACACAAGATCCGGATGGTCCTCAGTCAGGACAAACTCGAGCGCGTAAAAGGCCTTGCGCGCCGCCATGCCCGCCAACTGTCCCTTGCCGTAGTACCACAGGTCAAAGACGAGCTCAAAGGTCCGGTACATGGTCCGGCTGTCCTGGATTGGCGGGCGGTTCGGGGATGCCAGGTACCTCGACATGGGGTCCGACTGGGGTCCACGGCTGTCGAGCTTGCTCAGGCTCCACGCAGCCACGCTGTCGAGCACCAGCTCGAGCCCGGCGTATGGCTCGATCCTGGCGGTGCGGTTGATGGCCCCGTGGGCGCCTTGGGCTGCCGGCACCCGTCTTTGCGGCACTTGCTCCACATCGGCGTCTCCCTCATCCGAGGCGTCGAGGGAGTGCGTCGGCGTCAAAGCACTGGAGCCGTCGACTGTTTTGCGATAACTCCGCTTCCGGATATTCCACTTCTTGAGTCGTTTCTTGTACATTTGCTCCCTTGACCAAGCGGCGTGTCAGTACGCGTCTATCGGGGTCCACCTCTGCGGCGAAGGGGGGGTGGACGGCCGAGGCTTACGTGGCGGCGAAGCCGTGCTTGAACTCCAGGATGGCCATGGTCTCGGAGAGCTTCCGGTTGTCGCCAATGTACAGCTTCTCGATGAGGGCCTTGTTCGCCTGCCATTCTTGCTCCGAATGCTCCTTGCAGCTAGGCTTTTCCGCGACTGCTGGCGTGCTGCCCGGCAGTCGTGGAGCCAGCGTCCTGAGTCCCGGCACCATGGATGGAGGCGTTTTTGGGGACGGCGGCTAGGAGGGCGATGGCTCGTTCTTGGTCCTTCTCCGCGGGTGACAGGGCGTCTCTCCCGCCATGGCCGTACCGATCGCGATGGGGAGATGGCTAGACGTGATAGTCGGCGTGCTGCCTGCAGCGCCGCTCCATCTAGATCCATGGTGCTCGATAGGAGTCGAGACCTGGCGAGCAGCCCGGCTTCACGCTTACCGCGGCTTACAAGGTACGTGCTGGAAGTTCCCGTCAGTCCAGGGTAGGTCTAGCCACAACAGGGACCATGCATAGGTAATCATGACTCAGCAGCAAGGGTAGTATTTTCGGGGGGGCCTGGTCCAGTATAAATTTCTCGCCGCTCACCCCAAAGCTCTGCTTTCCCTTTCTCCTTTCCCCCTTCGTGCGGCTGGCATAACATGAAAAATCATATCCCGTGTTGCTCGAATCCTGTTTTCAATGGATCTCTATCGAAGCGTCAGTTATGCCCCAGAGCAATTTTAATTGCACGCCGATCACTCCTCCGAACTGGCTCTCGTACCTTTTGCACTTGAGCCATGGCGGAGAGATCGGACATTTCCTCCCCAAACAAGGTCTTTCTGCGACGAACCCCGGGGAGCATTTACCTTTGCGACGTGCCCCTGTCTCCAGAGACTCAGCCCTGTAGATCAACCAGTGACGTGAGCGCGTCGCGGGCAAGACTAAAAGCTACTTGACCGTGCTGGCGTTGCGTCCTGCAATCTCTTCCCGTGCCCATCAGCCCCGTCCTATTTGCTGGCCCCCGAAACAATACATACATCCCATCTATCCGGCAGCAGACCAATCAACGCCAGAGTGACGCAATACACCAACGCATCCCCTCGACAAGTGCCCGTGGAGGCAATCATTCCATCTGCTCTCCCTCTTCACTCATCTTCTCCGACCTTCTGCAACTTGCCCATGTCGCGCTTCGTTCCCGCCTCGCCGACGAGTTTCAGCCGGTCGATACGCACTCTTTCGGGACTGCCGTAGCCTTGCTGAACGTAGACGACTAGAGTCGTGGTCTTTTGGAACTTGACATAGCGCAAGCCAATGTTGGCGGTGCCGTCTGGATTCCAGTCCTCGGCCGCCAGGGTTATGGCCTGCGTTGGCTCCGTCTCGTCCGCCTCGCCGAAATCCATGTTCTGGGTTCGGTTGATGTAAAGCCGGATAACCTCGGGTCTCGACACGTCCTGTTGCCCCTGGGGCGGCAGGGACGTGAGCTGGGGTGCGGGCATTTGTTAGCAGCCTCGGTTGGACTCGCGGAAACGGAAAAGCCAACCTGGATGGTATGGAGCTTGATCGACGACTGAAAGGGTATAAAGAGGAGGAGCTGGTCGTCGGCGCCGCTCTCGACCCAGTCCTTGGTCGAGCCGTCCCCCTTTTCGAGGGCGCTGGGCTTGGACGCCTCGAACAGGACCTTGACGGGGCCCGCAGCTTCGTCGGCGTTCAGGAGCTCACAGCCGGTCCTTTCGACCTGGTCCGTGATGTCGCTGTAGCCTCTTGGAACCTCGGCGCCCCTCCAGGGACCGGCGCCGGAAGCGGAGCCCTCGCTGAGCGTCTCGACTTGGGCGGCGAGCTGGGTGACGACACCCTGCAGTTGTCTGGGGTCGGCTCCCTGCACCTTTTCGACCACCTTGGCATCGCGGAAGATTAGGAAGGTGGGCAGTGCGGAGACGCCATACTCCTCGGCGAGGTCCTTGTTGGAGTCGTTGTTGATCTTGACAAAGGTGACGAGGTTGGGACGCGTCAGCGAATTGGAGAGTGTTTCGTAGAGCGGAGCGATCTGACGGCAGGGACCGCACCAGTCGGCAAAGACTAGAACGTGTACAGCACGCGAGTCAGCCTGTGATGCCGCCGCATGGAGGGGGTCCGTGGATGTGTCATGAAACGGCGAAGCGTGGCAGCTAGCGGAAGCTTTTCATGGCCGCCATGGCGAGGCGGGAGAAGGGGTCTGCTCACAGTCGGCGACGACAATCTTGGACGACTTGAGGATGCCATCCAGCTGCCCCTTGGAGCTGATGACGACTGGTGACTTGGACATGGTGACGACGGGATGTGCAGAGAGAACTCTGGGGAGAGGGCGGCGACGGGCAAGACGGGAAGATGGAGATGGCGGAGCGCCGAGGGCGGGCTTTGGTTCAATGAAGCTGCGAGGTGAAAGGCGGAAGAGGGAGACGACGTGCAGGAACAGTGGGGGGTGGGGGGTGAGGGGAGAGGGGGAAGGCGCCAAATGTATACCTTCCCTGAGTGGTGCTGCGAGTACTTGCTCACGATAGAGGGGTCCCGCTCACAGGCGCGTGAATTGCTGCAAACACATCAGAGACCATGTACCCGCGGAGGCAGGATACCTACGGACATATCCCGCCCGGCTGGGACCCCAAAGTGGTTCAGCGACTCAGGAACAGACCTGCTCTACGACCTTGGATGCATGTTGATATTGGGCGGGCGAGGCGAGGCAGCCACTCGTCGAAGCCCCCTGTCCAGCCCTCCTGTAGGTGCAGGACAGGTAGGCGTGGAACCTTGGAGACGGGGCCCAGCATAAGGTGGCAGAGCGATGGGATGGATGGGCATTCAGGCACGTCCTGGCGCCCGTCAATCACAGCCGTTTGATGACGGCGAGCTGAAGATGGATGGCCCGAGACGATGATGCTTCCGTCTCTTGGTAGGGTAGGTACCTGGCTCCTTGTGTGCTGTGGGCATGTACCTTATAGTGCCGAGGCCAGGCACCGCAGTGGAGGGGTGCCCTGAAGAAACGCGATGCTTCAAGTTGATGACGAGAGGGAGGTATGGGTACCGTCTGCATGCCGTGCGTGCCCGTCGAGGCCGGCGTACACGGTACGCACAGATGTGGCTGCTCTAGCACCCTGTCTCACCCGCGAGGTTTCGGAAAAAGGTTGCGTGCCCGAGCCAGGTACTGCGCAGGTTCTTTGCCCCCACCCGAGGCCGCAGACGGGTGCGCGACGGAGACGCCTGGTGTCCGGCCTTTACGGCACCTAGGTACCTAGATGGTACCCACCTGGTACCCACCTACCCAGGTAGGTACCTTGGGAACTCGCGGCCAAAGGCTGATTCAACCTCGTCCGGCCGGGTCAAAAGACAATCCTCCTCTCAGCCAATGTCTAATAAAGAGGCTCGGAGAATGCGAAGCCAGTCACGGGCCAAGCAGGCCAGCAATCGGAACAACAAACAACCCCAAGGTCGGTTGGTCGTGGCGGCAGCGTCTGCGCCAGGCTGCGCCGTTCACAGGACGGCCAGCGGCATCCTGGGGCTGCCGAGATGGAGTCGCAGATACGATGGATGGATCCTGCGAGATTCAGGCCACCCACTCCCGTCCTATTCCTGTCGGACTCTGCCTCGACAATTGGCCACCCGGCTAGGTACTAGGTAGGTAGGCACGATTCATCGAGCAGGCGGCCTTAGTCATCGGGGTTCAGCTCTCGTCCCCCAGTGTCATCTTTATGCGCTCGACTCCCCGGATCGCCCATGGTCCGTTTGCTCGTCCACCCGCCCTCGCCCTCCTCCGCCTCCTCGTCCTCGTCCTCCCTCACTGTCCTCCGTCTGCCCCGAGCTGGCCGTGTCTCGCGTGTGTGTCGACGCCGAGCTGTGTGCCCTGGCCCCAATCGCCCGTTGCCCCAACGTCGTTCGATGCCGCCCATGAGCCATTTCACCTCGCACACTGCTCGAGACGACACATCTCATCACGCCCCCCGCCGTCAATCGGATCACCTTTGACAACTCGCATCACAATCCCCCCGGGGCCGCAAGACGCATATCCATATCCTGCCTGATTGACGCGCGGGGCGAGGCGACGTCCTTCTGGAGCGTATGCCGCCAAGCAACCGTGAACCGACGTGCTCTCTTCTTCTCCCCCACAACGGGTCGAGGCAGCTGTTCACAGCTGCTGCTCTCAGCGTGACTCAGAGCCATGGAAGCGCGCTGGGCCATGCAAGGCACTCCAACTCTGGCTGTGCCATCCACCGCAATCACCGGCCACCGCCTCTGCTTCTGCCTCTGCAACGCACTTCTTCCACATCGCCTCAACCTCTGGCCCGCCCAACCAGCCCGCCCGCCATGCTGCGAACGTCGCTTGACGGGAGGGGCCGCAAGAACCCAGAGCAGCCATCCAGGGCCGCAGAGACGCCCAAGGCCCAGCCGCCGACCAAGAGCTATTCTGCAAATCTGAAGGAAGCCTCCCCCCCCAAGACAAACCCGTGGCGACGCGTCAAGGCGCCCTCGCCCCAGCTGCAAGAGGCTTCGGCATCGCTGGACCAGCGTGACTGGCCCCGCGCAGAGGAGGCTGCTACCGCTGCCACCAAGCAGGGACCTGTGGCCTCAGCTGTCCCCAAGGTGGTGCACGACAACAACGTGCCTGCTCCCGCGGCACACCATCGCTCTGCCTCGGCATCGCCAGCCTCTTCCCGGGAGGTGCTTCAGGCCGCTGCGGCTCGAGCTGGGGAAAGGTACGCACTTGTCCCTCTCTGCCCATTCCCGTTCCCCGCTGACCTTGCCACCCTACCTGCACAGCCTTTGGAACCTCCCCTTTGGTGCCGACATCTGGCTGTACGCCGAAGACAAGGTGCTCCAGGTGCACCGCAGCGTCGTCGCGCCAAAGTCGGGCTGGATCCGCGACAAACTGCTTCCTCCCCACCCGGTGAGCATGGCGCGCGGCCGTGACGGCTCACGCAGGGCCTCTCATTCTGACCTGACTCAGAACGGCGCCCCCGTGGGAGTCTACTTTGCGGGCGCCGCAAAGATCATAGGGCATAGCCTCAAGTTCATGTACACTGACCGTGAGTGCTCCACGCCACACGTCTGACTTCGCCGGCTGACCCAAGGGTGAGCAGGACTCGAACCGTGCGAGCCCATGCGCGACAACCCACGCGACATCACCCATGTTGCGTGTTGTTCGCTCTTCTATCTCGTGGCCGTCGAGCTGCGCGCACATACCATGGCGATTCGCATCCTCGACACCCTGGTGCTCACGTCGGAAAAGTGGAAGGCCTTGCTCGTCCAGCACTTTTCGGGACGGGCCATGAGCCGCCAGGAGGGCATGGAATTCACCCTCTACCTCAAGGACGCGCTTGAGGCCGCCTACGCCTACCCTTGCCCCGAGGTTGTGTCCCCCCTCAAGCTGGCACTGGCGGGTTTTCTCGACACTGTGCTCCCGTTGATCATCCAGTCCCCGACAGTCATCAACCTGCTCTCGACGACTGTCTGGCAGCGCTATTCGTCGCTCATCACGACGGACCTGATTGAGCACCGACGCCGCGAGAGGGCTGGCGAGGTCCCCAGCTGGTCTTTGCCCAGCGGCCAGACGCTGCAGTCCCTCTTCGAACAAGCCCCGACGCGAGGCTTCGACGCAGTCACCTGCTCAGGCGCAGGGCAGCCGCCAGACACGTCGGCGAGGTTCCTCCAGGAATAGGCCAACGCTTGAGGAGACATGTCCAGGGGCAGACACGTTTGGTCTGACCCATGTATGGGTTTGAAGACGAACGGAGCAGAGGTGCGAGGGGGTCGACGCGTTCACGATGGACGACGGGGGGGGTTGAATAGCCTGGATGGTCACGTGCTGGCAAGGGGTGCATTTGCTCATGAGGGAAAGGGGGGTTGTTGGGCAGCTCCGGCGACTGGAATTGGACGAGCGCCTTTTGCATCTACACAGGTCAAGATAGATGAGATGAGCAACGTAGTAGATGAGAGAATGAAGCAACTGGTGCAAACAACGGTGCTCTGCCCCTGGCACAGTACATGCTCTGGAGCGCTCTGTGCAGTGCAGTCAAAAGTCAAGGTGGTCCGGAGCTGACTGCTGACGTCGACGCCAGCTGCAGCCCCATGATGCATGCATGCATGATGCACGAGAAGCTCTGCCACGCCACGGGCAGAATCCGACAAGGGTTTCTCAGCCGCAGAGCGCGATCCCCCCCCCCCGCTTCCGGTTCTGGCTGGGGAAAAGGGAAGCAAAGGGCCGAGAGGCGGTGATTGGACGCGCCCGACGTCGTCGTCGTTGCTCTCAGCCCAGCGCGCCCAGACGCAACGTCGCACCCGCGCTCTCTCACAACCCCCAAGTCTGCACAGAGCAGTCGCCGCCGGAAAATGTGGCCCTACTACGAGCCGCGCGTGCGCTTCGCGGGGCCTCGCGACGGCAGACAGGTTCGCGCTCTTCCCCCCCCTTTGCCCATTGAGTCGTCCCGGTGCCTGCGGCGACGGAGGCGACGGCAGCCTGACCCCTTGCCTCTCGGTTGCGATGCGATGGAAGCGGTTTTGCTGACTCGGGGGCGCGCGCGCGAGAGCGAGCGAGGGCGAGTATAGCGGGAGACGCGGTATGACGACCTGTACGATGGCGTGGCTGCGAGGCCGAGGCCGTGGCGCTCGTACACGGGCGACAATGAGTACCGCCTGCCGCAGCCGCCGGCGCCGGCGCCGAGGCCCGTTCCGGTGCGGGTCTACGGCCGTCCCGGGGACCGCCGGCAGCGGCGCCGGCAGGAGCAGCAGCAGCAGCAGCAGCAGCAACTGCTGCAACAGCAACGGCCGGTAGTGCACCGCGAGACAATGGTCATGCAGCCTCCCAGGCTTCGCATGGCGCCCCCCCCGAAGCGGGACGAGTCCTTTGGCCGAGAAGAGATGGCCTTTGCCGAGGCGCCGCCGCCGGCCGCCGCCGCCGCTGCTGCTCCCATGACGCGAATCCTTGACGCGGAGCAGCAGCAGCAGCCGGAGCGGAGGTTCATGACCTCGGAGGCGGTGACGTACGCCGACGTCCAGCAAGTCGAGGAGGCGCAAGACCCCTTTGGTCAGCCGGCGGGAGCCGACGACGACGACGACGACAAGCTCGGCGACGACGACGGCGGCGCAGGGGTCTACGCCTGGCCCGAACACTCTTCGGTCCGGTCGCAGCGGCCGGCGAGCCTAGCCATGGGCGACGACGTCGACGTGCTCGACGCCTTCGACTTTGTCTTCCCGCGCAGCCAGTCGTCGCTGTCCAAGGACCGCGAGCTGGCCGAGCTGCTCGACTCGGCGGCGGGCGCGGCCGAGACGGAGCCGTCGTCGTCGAGCGCCACGCGCGCCTTCTCGTCGACGTACACGGGCGACGCCGAGCTCGGGGGCGTGCACGGTGCGACGCTGACGGTGCTCCACGACGCAAAGGGGCGGCGGCGGCCTCTGTATCACTGGCTGTAAGGCGCCCTCGCTTAACCTTTTCCCGCCGAGACTCCGACGGGGAGAAGGCTGACGCGCTCTCCCCCTTGCACAGCCATATCCAGCAGGACGTGATGAACCTTGACGAGTTCTGGGTGAGATGGCGCCGAGCGACCCCCCCCCTCGCCTGTGACCCCTGGATGAGGCTGACGATGGCGTCTTGCCGCGCTATAGGCGGAAATCCCTCGCCAAGTGCGCCTCTCAGAAGCTGAAATGTCAGCCACGGCGAAGCTCCGCGCCGACGTCAAGAGACAGGCCGTCAAGTCGCGGCAGAGCCCCAAGGGAGCCCACGTCGGCTACATGGACCCCCGGTACTTCCAGGTGCCGCTCAAGGAGGCGTCGGCCGCCAAGAAGAAGCAGCAGCAGCAGCAGTTTGCCTGGCCACCGCCCGCGGCCGGCGTGGCGGCAGCAGCGGCGTCGGCGCGCTGGATCTGCCTGCCCTACTTCTCGCTGCAGCGCTGCGCGGGCCTGGTCTCGGCGTCGAGCCTGGCGTCGTTCCCGCCGCTGACGCTGCTGCAGTCGCACTACTCGCGCACGCCGCAGCAGAGGGACCTACAGCAGGCCGTCTGCGAGCTGGGGGCGGCGCCGCGGGGGGATTGCTTCCACGTGGCGCAGCTGTGGTGCCTGGTGCTCGATAACAGTAAGCTTTGGGAGAGGGGAGAGCTGCGCCTCGGTGGCTGACGGGACGGCGTGCTAGCTCTGCTCGTCACCTGCGGCTCCATGGCCCAGTCGGAGCTGGGCGGCGACTCTCTCAAGCTGCTTTCGCAGCCGGCACGGGCGCAGTCGAGCGCGGCAGAGGCCGGCGGCCGCATCCTCGTCTCGTACGGCAGCGCCGTGACGTGGACCCTCGACGCGCAGGACTGCCCGACGTGGTTTGTGCGTGCTTCTCCTGCCACGCGTGGTGTTTGCCGCGGCTGACGCTGGAGCAGTCGTTCCTCTCCCGCTTCGCCCCGTTTTGGCCCACGAGCTTCGAGTTCACGTGGCGCGACCGCGTCGTCACTCCCGACAGCTGGCCCAAGATCCTGAAGGTGGCCTCCCGCCCTCAGGGGGCCGTCACCTTGAGCCTGAGGACCATGTGAGCCCCCGTCGTCCCTGACCGCAGCCACCGAGAGCCCGTCTGGCCCGGCTGACGAGCACAGCCCGCGGCCGGAACCGCCCAAGACGACGCTCGAGCCCGACATCGGGCCCCAGGCCGCCGCCGAGGACGCCCGGGACGACGGCCTCGGCCCCGAGTACCTGCACGTCCTGACGCTCCGGCCGGCCGAGGCGCCGGCGGCGGCGGCGGGCCTCGAGGGCCTCGGCCGCCAGCTCGACGCGGCCGAGAGGTTCCTGCTGGGCAACACGTCGTACGCGCAGCAGAGGGCGTACCGGAGCTGCGGCGGTGCCACGCGCGCCGACGTGCGCGCCCATCTCGCCGGCCGCGGCGACGACGTCGAGGCCAAGGCCAGCGACTCGATGCGGCGCGCGTACGCGGACCGCGTCGACGTCTTCAACGCCGCCGACGTGCTGTTCCAGCTCTTCTTCCCCGCCGGCTTCGACGGCCCGACAACGACCCAGTACTGGGCGTCGGTCGAGTCGCTCGTCACGGTGAGTCGTCTGCTGCCCGGTCGACGGACCCCCCCTTGGCCTAACCAACAAAGATGCCCTCCTCGCTGGACGACGCCGGCGACGCGCACCCGCCCGTCGACGCCGACGTGGTGCGGGAGCTGCGGACGCACCTGCGCGACATGTCGCAGGACATCCGGGCCTTTCAGGCCATGGTGGCCTACGCCGGCGACGGGGACAGGGCCGCCATCGACCTGCCCCGGCCCTTTGTCACGGCCTGGCTGCACGTCGTGCTGAGCATGCTGTCCGTCGGCGCGCCCGCGGGCCAGAGCAGCTGGTTCGCGCACCTGGCCAGGGCGCGGGCCCTCGTCGACGACGGCATGCAGAGCGTCGTCCAGGGCCTCTCGAGCCGCAGCCTCGTCGAGGACCTGGCCGTCCTGCCAATGGAGGTCATGTCTCTGATGGCCATGGACCTGCTGCAGGACCAGGTGGGCAAGGCCGACGACGTGGCCGAGACGTACTCGCAGTACCTCAGCTCGCTGGTGCGTGTGGCCCCCGTCGAGAGGAGGCCCCCGTCGAGAGGGGGAAAAAGGGGGTGCAGACGCGCTGACTCGCGCAGGACACCGACATCACCACCAAGCCGTCGGACCGCTCGTACCAGCACCGCATCGAGCTCGTCCAGCAGGAGATGTCGGCCATCCGGAAGACGCTGGCGAAACAGCGCCACATCATCGGCGCCATCAGGGGCGGCCTCCCCGCCGGCCCGGACGTCGTCTTCAGGACGCCGCCATGGGACCAGCCTCCCGCCTACCGCGAGACGGCCGCCAACTACTACGCCTCGTACCAGCAGCCCACGGCTCGGCGCGCCGACTTCCTCGACGCCGGCCGCGACGAGCTCGCCGCCGACCATCTCGAGGCCGCCTCCAAGCTGCCGCCCACCGACGCCCTCGGCTTCCGCGGCCTCTTCCTCGCCGAGTGCGCCCGCATCGTCGACCAGCGCGAGTTTGACTTTCGCCGTCACGCCGAGTTTGCCGAGGACCTGGAGCGCGCCGCCGCCTACAAGATGGGCTGGACCAAGGACCGGCAGGAAAACGCAATCTACGCCTTCACCATTGTCACCATTGTCTTCCTGCCAATCAGTGCCATCTCCAGCATCTTCGGCATGAACACGAGCGACTTCCGCAACATGGCCTCCAGCCAGTGGCTGTACTGGGCCGTCGCCGTGCCCGTCACCCTCGGCGTCATCCTCATCGGCCTCTGGTGGATGAACGAGCTGGGCAACGTGGTGCAGTGGACCATGGGGAAGCGGCCAGACCGCTCCACAGGCGCCGCCAACACCCCGAGGTGGATGTCGCAGATGCCAGTCACCCCCTACTTGGCCTCGGCGCCGCAGGGGAACCCGGAGACGGCTGCCGCCGCGCACTATGCCGCCGAGGTGCAGGGAGAGCCCGTTTCTGCGCGGTGGCGCCGGTACTCGGAAGACCTCCAGCCTGTTGCTGCGGCGCCCCAGCTCCGCCGCCGCCCGCAGACCATGTATGTGTACTAGGTTGCAGGGCTGAGGCGAGCATGTTGGAGAGATTGGCCTACCGAGGGACGACGAACAGTAGCCGTAGGTGGGGGAGAAATCAACAAGGATATGCAACGTTCAACATAAAGGTCGTGACATGACATGGCAGAAATCATAGCCTGCGGCTCCATATCCCAAGATTCCAGCGCTCCACCACCCGTCACACGTCATAAATCATCAAGAGACAGAGGGCTACATACTCCAGCGCGCGGCTCCATCATCAGCGCCGATGATACTCACGAGTGCGACGGTGATCAGAAATGGAAATGTGCTCCCGCTCGTCCTGGGCGATGAGCTTCCTTTGGGGCGGCGGAGGGACGAAGCGCCGGGGAGCGTCGACGTATCGATACGTGTCGTAACGAGGCTCGACAGGCACGGGCACGGGGATGAAGCGATCACGCTCAACGTACACCTCCTTGTCGCGCCTGTGACTGTGGCTGCGAGAGCGGGAGCGGCTTGACTTGCTCGACTTTGAGGAGCGCGTCGACGGCTCAATGTCGACGGCTATGACCTCGATCTGGGGCTCGGGCGAGGGCTCGGGCGAGGGGGCCCGACGGCGGCAAGGCGGGGGAGCTGGGAGGCAAGGCGGGTCGGGGCATGGCGGCGCCACCACCACTGGCTCAGGTCGAGGCGCAGGCACCTCAATAACCAGCGGCGGCGGCGGCGGCGGCGGCGGCTCCTCGCAGGGAGGGGGGCTGGGCGGGATGATGCGGGTGATGCGGCGACGGGAGATGTAGGTGTCGGGCTCCGGATGGTGGAGGTAGAGACGCTTCTTGGCAGGGCCCCTGTACTCCTTGGTACCTGCAGTATGGGAGGCGGGCGGGTTAGCGGGCTGGAAGCCGGCACAGGGGCGTTTGGCAAAGCCAAGGAAGGGGTTGAGGTGAGGTCGCGGATGAGACACGAACCCATGATGGCAAGTCGGCGTTGCGGTCGATCAAAGTCGCAGAGGTGGAGTCTGACGATGACGTGGGTGACGTAGCGCTGCTAATGACTGGCCGTCGCACGATGCGAAAGGGCTGCTGGCGAGACGGAGCGAGCGCGCGTCGATTTTGCGGTGAATGGGAGCGCTAGGGCGGTGGACAAGGGCGACGTGAGTCGATGATGGAGGACGAGCAACGGACGAGAGAGGAGATGAGGGGGAGAAGATGAGGGTTGAGGGTTGAGGCGAAGCAGTCATGTGCCGTCGAGTCCAGCCAAGGTAGACGAGACTTGGGCCAATGGGGTTGTTTCCGACGCGCATGCACGTACAATATACATGACCTTGCCCGAGCGAGCTCGTTCCCACAAAGTGCTCGTTTGTGCGAAGTGTATAGGTACAGTATATAGGTACATACAGTACTATTCGCATCCTGATACGTACAGTACATACGCCCTCGTTAGGTACATACCTAGGAACCTATACATCAGTGCAGCGTCTTATCTTGGGTGCTGCGTCAGCCAGACGTCAAATCGAGCCCAACCAAAAGGCAGTCAAGAGGCAGCCAGCCGCCTTTCCGAGGTGCCTCTCTATAGACTGGCATGGCAAAGCTAGAGCCTGTTGCCGCATCGCCTCGGCCCACCGCCGTCTTTGCGTGCGCGGAAGCCCAGGGTAATAAGCGACAGAACAATCTTGTTGTCTGGTTAAGCCACGTACCCAAGTACCTTTGTGGTCCGCGGACACCATCTGAGTACCTAAGCAGCGAAAATAGTACTTACACCAATGACAAAGAGAAAGAGTCGATAATTTCACGCTCGTGCCTCCTGCAATGTCCGCCGTTACTCGAGAGGGCGTCGCGCCGAGTCCCGGCTTTGTCAAGGTCCAGAAGACTTGGCTGCTCCTTCACAAAGCTGGGTCGCTGGCAGTGGGGCTGGAGAAATGAATTGTGCTATTCGTAGGTATGGAGTACAGGGTACTCTGTATTGGGCAAGAAATATATGTACGGATACGCACGCGTATGCGAATACATATACAGAGTACAGAGTTACTCTGTATATATACTCTGTAAATACTCTGTATACTCTGTATATATATATAGAGTGAGAGGCACAAAGCAAACGACACAGGCCAGTCCAGGCAGGCAAGGGCGGAGAGAGAGATCCCCTTCTTTGTTTGCTGCGACGGCGGCGGCCTTCCCCCTTTCGAGGGATGTGAATGCCCACGCTTCGTCCGTCTGTCAGGGCCCGGCGGCAACCAAAGAGAATAAAGATGAGTCTGCACAAAATGTGTGGACCCTCGCACACCTGCTGCTGGCAGTAATCAATCAACCAGGGCATCCAGCCAGGGCATCAAAAAAGCCCCGTGCAACTTGCCACCACATGCTGTGGACGACGCCCGGTGGATCTCCCATCAGGGTCCCTACGCCGGGGGGTTAGTACCAAGCAAGCAACCAACAGCCTGCCTCAGACACCTCCCAGCCCTGTTCTTCCTCTCGACTCATGGGTTCAAGGGCTGTCTTGGACGCCGCTGGTATTACTGCCAGTGATGCATGTATGTACTGTAGGTTGGTCGTCGCCCACAGGACCCTATCGTCGCCCACAGGACCCTGTCGTCGCCCATAGGACCCTGAAAAGATGAAGCCTGACGCATGATTACTTTCCCTCTACTCTGCCCGCTCCGGCTCGGCTGCATCCGATCGACCGGTCCCAGGTGCCCAATTCTCCGCGGGTCCGGCGGGTCGGCCTGCCGGACATGACGTCAAACGCTGTCGTGACAATCCTGCTTGTCAGGCTGCCAATCCATCAACAGCCAAAGCTGAAACAGCGCAAGACCAGCGTGTCCTCTCTCGAGTAAGCCTTCAAAAATAGAAAACCCCGGGCCAAAGACTAAGGGGCTCGCGTGGGAAGCCGACTGTGTTTCATGGCCGCGACTTGGTGGAGGGAAGGGCTGGAAAAAGGGGGGGGGGATGGGCGTCTCGATGATGAGACGATGAGCATCTCTGATCACCGAGTCGGGCCCTCTCAGGTATCAGGCTGCTGAGTCTGTCAAAGTGACGGATTCCTCCGACGCTTCCATCACCTCGCGCCGAGTTCGTCTGATGATTGGGGAGGCCTCGTCGCCGCGATTGCAAGATGGTCAAGGCCTTGGATCTCGGGGCTCGGGCTTGGACCGAATTCTGTGAGCTCAGGCTCCAACTTGCGGCCGCGTCGTATGCCAATGTGGGTGCAGTGTCTGTCCCTCTTCTCCCACCAAGCTGCTCCGCCGATGACCAGTATCCCCTGTATACGTCACCGCCTGGTATTGCACGACAAAGGACGGCCTTGCAGCCAGTGCCCGGCACGAGCCAGCATCCATGTCTTCCTGGTCTGGGACATGCCTGGCTCTCCCTTCACTTGCGTGCAAAAACTGGACCGCAGATGGTCGTCGCAGTGGGCAAACCCCATCCGTTTCGCGCGTGACCAAAGGGGACCGGACGATGTGCGAGAGCCCCCCTGAACTCAAAATTTTCAATGCATCCCCCAACGGCTAGGCACAAACCCGCGCGATGCCTGCCACACTCGCTCATCCATCCATCCGGGGGAGAAACCTAGGGTCTCTCTATGCCGTTTCGACGTTTCGAACCGATGCTGCCCTAGATGCGTTCGAGGAAAAACTGACCCCATTTGCTGCTAGAGAGGCCACGGCGACGGCAGCAGCTTCTCACCAGACAGCGTCTAGCTCTATTGTGCTGGTTTCCCACGGCTGGCTGAAAGCTGCTAAGCAGAGGATAAGGCCCCCCCGCCCCTCATTATGTTAGTCAGGAGGCACATGCTAAAAATGGGGAGGCTGGGATACTTCTCCCTTGGCCACGAGTATCGAGTATTTGTGGGATGGCTCGGAGCACTGGCACCCGTGCCTGATTCCTGGCAGCAGCTGCGCAAGGTAGACAAATTGTCATTGTCCTCCGTGTGCCGGTCTGAGCCACCCCTCAGATCTGGCGGCGCGTGCTGTGATTTCCCGTCCATGTGTCATTGAGATCAGACTTGACTTGGGGCCTACCGTGAGCATATTTAGCGGAGACTGCCAAGCATTTGTACCTCTGCCGACACACACGACAAGGTGGAAGGATACCGCATCAGGGATGTATCTCGTCGAGTGAAAGTCTCGCATGGGCACCCAGTGACTTCCAATGTACATAGGACTGTCATGGGACTTGGGCTCGGCTGGTTGTCGAAAAGAGTGAATTGCGTCTGGTGGAGGAGGAGGAGGAGGAGGCTCTCGCCCATCTGTCACAAGGCAAACAGGGCAGTACGTACCGAGTCCTACGCTGCCAAAGAAAATGAGCTCATTTGTGCATGCAACTGCAGTCAGTTGCAGAGGCAGGCACTGGCTGTAGCCAACCTTGTACTCCTGATAGGGCCAGTGGTGGACGGTACATTGCACGATGCTGCTGACGCACCAAGTAGGGCTGAAGTCGGCCGGCTCCCGAGCCCCATCCGTGCCCCGTCGCTGGCCAGCAAGTACCCTGACGACAGCAGACTAGGCCGAGTACCTGACCTGGTAGGTTAGTACATAGGTAGGTACCTTCCTAGGTAGTGTTGTAGCTGGCAACCTCTTCACCGCCTTGCATTTACGGCGCGCCCGGCGAGGCATGCAAGCAAGGCATGGCTCGACCTGACTGACGCATGAGGGTGAAAAAGCCGAAACGAGGAGCTTGCCGCGGTTTCTAGACCAGTCGAGTGGAGCCCGCTTCATTCCACGCGGATTTGGGCGACCCCCAGGCCCGTTTGCGGCTCCACCCCTTTCTCCCTTGAGGCTGAATCAGTCGGTCAAGTCAGTCTTGCTTGTACAGAGTAGTGTGCCTGGTTGCCGCCGGTTCTGCGCCCAAGGTAAACAGGGAGCCTTTAATATCCGGCTCACCCGTTTCATTGTGCACTTGCGCACCCAGACAGACACCTTCTACAGTACTACCTTGAAGAGAGCGAGAAAAGGGGAGATGCGCCATGACTTGTCAGCCAAACGCATTTTGCAAAGGCCCAATCAGAGACTGGCTATTAGTTGCCGTGTAGACGGGCGGGGCCTCTTCGGAAACCAAAGGTAGCACTCCCTGCCTCGTGCCGGCTAGGGGTACCCAGAGCAAGCAAAGCCCCGACTGCCAGATACCTCGACCGTGCTAGCGGGCTGGGCCCATGTTTTCTTGACTGACAACCTGCCGTGTCTAATCAAACCCGGCTCAAGGTGGCTACCAAAACCTGCTTGGAGCTACAAATCGACTTGCCCGCATTTGCCAAGTGCAGCATGGGGGAAATAAACCACGGCCGTGTCAAACTGCGGGCTGGTGGCGCCGGGCCTAATTATGGATCACCGGTCTTGACAGCGTCTGTATGCACGGCTGTGCCTGCAGCAGCAGCAGGTGCTCGTCCCCCGTGCTTTTGGGGAAGTGCCGGTACCCGGTACATGTCAGCAGCGGGCAGCGACGGCGGACCGGCGAGTTCCCCCGACTTACGCATGCCACGGGCCCCCCCTGGCATCATGTAGGTAGGTACTCACTGTAGATTAACCACCAGTGGCCGGGTGCTAGCGCCTCGCCTAGAGGCTAGCGGGCAATACCACTCTTCAGGGCGCGTCCAAGAGTCAGTCTGGTCCCTCGACGGATGACTCGGGGCGGGTGCCCATTCATCTCCCGGCAGGTATGTGGGCGGGCTCGGTATGGAGCAGCATTTACATGATCTGACTCTCCGCCTGTGTGCCTCTTTGTGACTGCGGTTGTTTGTAGCTGAGAGAGGACGGGGAGTGAAAGAAGAAAAAAGGAAAGAGAAAGAGAGCGAAGGTGAGTGAGGAAGAGGCGTGACCACTACAGCGTACCTAGAGTAGGTACTGTACCTATTCACCACACCCTCTCCTCTCCAGGCCGTCATCACCAGACATCCGAGGGCGCCGTGGTAAAAGTAAATCTAGACCTTGGCGGAACCCTGCATTGTGGTAAATGCATTACCCTATCCGTACCACACCCGCGGTCCTGCGAGCCCGAGTTGCGAATGCCTCCTGCGAGGGACAACGGCCCGCCGAGCTCCATCAACTCTGCGGCAGCGACGGACAGGGGTGCATGGACCCGTCCCATGCCGACCAAGAGACGCAAAACACCAACACGGCAATTCCAGTCGTCTCAAAAGCTGGCCTGGGCCGGGGCGGTTTGATGCCCAGTGGGGGAGACGCCTCTCGCCTCGTCCGCGACAGAGTCGGTCCCGTCTGTCTCCCTCCTCCCACTTCGGACCCTCCCCCCCCTCAGGGTACCTGGTAGGTACCCGAGGTAGGTACAGACGGAGTAAAGCACCTACCTACAAGGTAGTGAATCAATGAATGAATGTACATACGCGCATCCACGCTCGAGAACAAAAAGTGAATCAGTTTGTTTTCCGGGGGGTGCAAGAAAAAAAAAGGGTCAAAGCCAATGTCGAGCTGGGCGTCTCGAATCCAGACTTGGCTTGCCCGCTCCACTCGCAAAGTGCGGAGGTGCCTGGTTGTGCATAACGCTGCCTTGTCGCAGCTTGTCGGGCCCCG
>JAPEBW010001718.1:0-19779 GCA_027405785.1 Ophiocordyceps robertsii | reverse complement strand
GCATTGTGCAACGTTGGGCCGGCTGCAACCCCTCTAGCCGTGCTGGCTTGGCGAGCCTGGGCCCATTGGCCGTTGGTTGCGGTGCGAGCCGGGATGCGACGACGGGGATTTCAGGGGGGGGGGGGGGATGAGAGTCCTTGGCCGCTGTCTCGATGATGGAGATGGCCATGATGGCGACGGTGAAGATGGCCATGATGATGACAATGAAGATGGCCGTGATGATGACAATGAAGATGGCCGTGATAATGACAATGAAGATGGTCATGGTCATCTTGGTCTTGACCTTGCATGGCCGCATTCATCCAAGGCCGCTTCGTCTGTCCACTCTGCCCGGCTCGCTCGGCTCTCGCCGTTTCATCCTGTCTTGCCCCTTTGGTCAAACGTCGTCCAAGAAGCCGAAAGGCCGAGCCAACGCCGCTTACTCGCCAAGGGGCAGCAGGCACAGGCAAACCATCCAGGCACACCAAAAGGGGTTAAAATGCCGGGCCGAGGGCGCGCGCAGCTTGGCTTCCCAGGGCCGCGCCACAAAGAAAGGTGGGAAAAAAAAAGAAGCATCTCCGAATCTCCACTCGGAGAAGCCCACATCGGCGACGCCTCGCCTCTCCCCATTCGTTCGTCGTGGCGCCGGACCGGGGTTATGAATAATAGCTTGCTGTGAACAACGCTCTGTTGGGGGCGGCTTCCTTTGCCCTTGGATTTAAATAACCCGGGGCGGGCACTACTTGCTCTTCTCCTTTCTCCTCCTCTCGCTCCTGCGCCGTCTCCGTTCTTTATGCCCTCAAGTCGGCCGCCCTTCCCCCCTTTTTCTGTTTCATCCCGGCCGAGAAAAGCCAAGACAGGCCAGAGGTCGGTCCCCTCACGGCCGAGCCCACATCCCGGGTCCCTGTCCCCCGCCTTTTCACCCACCGGCAGTCTCGCCGACGACGAGGCCGGCCGGCCGTCTTGCAAGTCCTGCTCGGACCCTCTCCGGCAGACGACGACCAACGCACAGCAGTAAACAGAGAGACGAGCCATGCGGCACCGGACGTGGAACCTGGACGTTGACGCCTTCCTCAACCCGCTCGTGCCGTCGCCGCCATGGCATCTGCTGCC
Organism: Ophiocordyceps robertsii; assembly: GCA_027405785.1. Lineage (NCBI taxonomy): Eukaryota > Fungi > Ascomycota > Sordariomycetes > Hypocreales > Ophiocordycipitaceae > Ophiocordyceps > Ophiocordyceps robertsii. The sequence goes on along the minus strand of JAPEBW010001718.1, from coordinate 18,687 downwards.
GTACCCCGTGGCGCACTTCCTGGGCCACCGCAAGACGACGGCGCGCGAGGCGGGCAACCTCATGCCCATCTTCTGGGCCTTTGTCGGCATCTTTTGCTCCATCCTCGTCATCGAGGCCGTCACGAGCCGCGTGCCGCTGTTTGAGGCGCGCGGCGTGCCCATGATTGTGGGCTCGTTTGTACGTCTGTCTCTACACTTGAGATGTGTGCCGTCGTGGTTGCCTTTGCCGGTCCGAGAGCCCAAGGGGGAGGGCGCTGTCCATATGTCACAAGAGAGAGGGAGAGAGAGACGACCAAAAACTAACACGACGCTCTCTCCAACCTGCGCAGGGTGCCGCCGCCGTGCTCGAGTTCTACACCATCGAGTCGCCCCTGGCCCAGCCTCGCAACGTCATCGTCGGCCAGGCCATGGCCTCAGTGGCGGGCGTGGCCGTGGCCAAGCTGTTCCAGCTCAGCGGCCGCTTCGACGAGCTGCGCTGGGTAGGCGGCGCGCTGGCCTGCGCCTCGGCCACGGCGCTCATGGGCCTGACCAAGACGGTGCACCCGCCGGCCGGCGCCACGGCACTGCTGGCCGTCGTCGACACCAACCTCGTCGCCGTCGGCTGGCTGCTGGTGCCCGTCATGCTGCTGGGCTGCGCGCTGATGCTCGCCATGGCCCTCGTCGTCAACAACCTCGAGCGCCGCTTCCCCATGTACTGGTGGACGCCGCTGGACCTGCGGCAAAAGGACCCGGCCTTTGTGAGGGAGGGCGCCAAGCGTCGACGCGCTGCCGACGAGGAGGCGGCCGTCGACGACGAGGAGGAGAAGACGGTCGTGGCCGGGAGCTCGAGCCAGCAGACGGGCGAGAGCGACGGCGACGGCGGCACCGTGGCCCCGAAGCAGGCCCCGAGGACGGCCGGCGACGTCCGGGACCCCCGCGCCGAGGTGGTTATCCGCCGGGGCCAGGTGGTTGTGCCCGAGCACATGTTTCTGACGCAGGAGGAGGTGCAGCTGCTCGAGTCGATGAGCTACAGGATATGATGACGGCCATGACGACCTTGTTACGACGGCGGGACCATGGTTTCGACTTGGCCATGGTCTACATGTATTCACCGCCCATCCCGGCTATGGCTACCCTCAACGATTTATAAGGGAGACCAGTTTTGTACATTTTTGATGGACGTGCAAGCACACCACCAGCGTTATATATCCCACTTTAGTCATGTCTGCACAGACAGCAAGACCAGGCCCCCTTGCAGTCTCGAGCATGGCCCGCCGTGTGACTCGAGCCAGCCAAACAAGCAGCCGCCGGCCTGTTATTCCCAGCGCCCGGGTGACACAACAGCCACTAAAAATGAGCCACCTTGACCTTGTCCACCAAGCTCCTCCCCGTTCCCAGCGTCATCTCACTAGCCCCTTTCCCTTTTCCTTCCCCCCCTTCCCCTCTTCTCCCGCCCCCTCTCCCCGCATCGAGGGTCTCGGCGGCAAAAACCTGAGTGGATGGACGTGCAGCCCGGTGAGTGACTGGCTCCTCTTTGCCTGTGACGCTGGCTGGGGGGGCCTGCATGCGGCCGGGCGAGTCGGATGGCGAGCTGGGGCGGCACTTGGGAACACAAGGCGGCTGAGTTGTTGTTCGTGGGCGGATGACTGCCTCCCGCTCGCTGCCTGCGTGGTGGCGAGGGGCTTCAAAAGGCTTCCGCCGCCCTCGCCTTGGCTTCGTCCCATCGTCTGTGCCCCTTCAGTGCCTCTGACACAGCAGTCTACTCCCCATCTTCAACCCCGGCAACGCGCAAGCAACAAGCAGCACGGTTCCCTTCAAGACCGCCGCCAAGCAAAGCGGAATCATCTCAAGCAGCAGCAGCCCCCTCCCCTCTCCACTCCACTCCCCATGGCGTCAGCCGCAGACCAGCAGCCGTGGTTCTTGCGCTCGACCTACCCCGTCGACTTCCCGGTCCATGACGCCCTGACCAAGTCGCGGGCCGAATTCGATGCCTTCCTTGCCGACCAGCTCGCCCGGCCTCGCCAGGCCGCTGCCTCGGCTGAAGGCGAGCTTCGCGGCGACTTGGCCGCCATGGCCCTGGACAACGCGACCCAGGCCGGTGCCGGCAACGCGGAGGCGGATCCCAAGGCTCGGGGGGCCTTTATGCAGGGCCTCGTGGACCATGGCCGCCGTCCGTCCCGCCTCCCGCCCAACACGAAGCTGACGGCAAACGCCGACGTGGCGCTGCGGTCGAGCACCAACCCCCTGGTGGATCTCTTCGCCGAGCTCGAGGACGTGACGTCCGGACGCCGACTACAGACGCTGCTCGACGCGGCCTGGGCCGAGGACGCGTCGGCAACGCTCAAAATCATCTTCAACGCGCGCTCCATCCACCTCGGCAAGGGCTCCCGCAACACCTTCTACCGCGCCGCGGGCTGGCTAGCCCAGGCGCACCCGCTCACCCTCGTCGCCAACCTCGGCTGGCTGAGCCGTCCGGTGATTGAGAAGAAGGCGGGCGTCGTCGTCGAGGATGCCAGACGGCGGCCCGAGGGCCCAGTCTCGGACGACTCGGCGGCGTTTGACGTCAGGCACGGAGTCGCCCACGGCTACTGGAAGGATCTGCTCAACATGCTCGTCCTGGCCGTCAGGGGCAAGCTCGACGTCTTGGCCGACCCGCGCGACGTGCTCAACTCGGCCGACAACCCCGTCTCGCACGCCATGAGGCTTCGTCGCGCCCGCCGCTCCGGCCGCGCCCCGCTCATCGACACCTGCACCTGCCCGGATCGGACCCGGCCGGCCCGCGCCGCCGACGCCGGAACGGACCCGGCGACGCGGGCCGAGACGCCAAGGGGCAGCAGCGGCAGCAAGAACAAGCGGCCAAAGCCCGACGCCAAGCAGGAGCGCAGGGAGGCGCGAGGCCATCGCCACGCCGCCGCCGTCGCCGCCTTCTCCACGCAGCCCGTGTACCGCGCGCTGCACCTCGCCGTGGCCCGACTCTTCGCGCAGCAGCTCCGCGCCGACCTGCAGGCTCTCGGGGACTCCTCGGGGGCGGTGTCGCCGTGCGCCAAGTGGGCGCCGTCACAGGACCACTTCCACGACCGCCACACGCTCGTGGCAGGCTCCATCGCCGAGCTGCTGCACCCGCGCGCGTCGGGCCTGGTGCCGGCCGACGCCGGGCGGGAGACGTACCTCCGGCACGCGCGGGAGCAGTACCGACGGTCCGTGTCGGCGCTGCGTGCGCACCTCGGCGTCGTGGAGCGCGACGTGACGGCCGGCACCCTCGGCGACATCCGCTACGAGCGCGTGCCGTCTCTGGCCATGGACCGGCACTGCGTCACCTTTGCCGCCCGGGACGCCCGGCGCTTCGCCGCCTACATAGAGCGCGTCGCCGAGGGCCGCGCCGCCGTCTCGGGCGCCGCGCTGCTGCCGTCGACGCTCGTCGCCCGCGCCCGCGCCGGTCGGGGCGACGCCGCGCTGCCCGAGTCGGCGCCGGCAGCAGCGCGCGTGCGGCGTCGCGTGCGCGAGCTCGAGGCCCGCGTGGCCGACGGTCAGTGGCGCACCCTCGTCGCCCGCGTGCGCGACTCGGGCTCGCTGTCGTCGAGCCTCGCCGTGTGCGACGTCTCCGGCAGCATGGCCGGCCCCGTCTTCCGCGACGGCTCGTGCCCGCTGGACTCGGCGCTGGGCCTGTCGCTGCTCGTCGCCGAGGTCACGGAGCCGCCGTTTGGCGGCGCCTTTGTCACCTTTAGCGACGCTCCCGCCGTCCAGACGGTTGACGCCACGCAGGCTCTCGACGCCAAGTTGCGTGCCATGGAGGCGGCCGACTGGGGCTACACCACCGATCTCGTCCGCGTCTTCGAGGGCCTGATTCTGCCCATGGCCGTCGACGCCCGCCTGCCGCCCGAGGCCATGGTCCGACGCGTCTTCGTCTTCAGCGACATGCACTTCAACCAGGCCCAGGGCGTCGCCGACCGCTGGACCTCGTCGTTTGAGCGCATCAAGCGCAGCTTTGCCGACGCCGGCTACGCCCTGCCGGAGCTGGTCTTCTGGAACCTCGCCGGCGGCCGGGCCGGTGCCGAGCCCGGAGCTGCCGGGTCCGATGATGGCGTCGCGCCGAAGCCCGTCGCCGCCACCCAGGAGGGCACCAGCCTCGTGAGCGGCTACTCGCAGGGCCTGCTCAAGGTCTTTCTCGACGGCGCCGGCTTCGATGACCCGGACGAGGGTGAGAGTGCGGCGGAGAGCGACGACGACGTGGTTATCGTTGGACCCGGCGAGGGAGACGCGCATGCCTCTGGCACGAGGCGTCGCGCTCGCAACGATCCGCTGCGGACCGTCAAGAGGGCCATTGGCCACGAGGCGTATGCCATGCTGCGGGTCATGGACTGAGGGCACGACTAGCCATGCGCTTATATGTACTGTACGATGCTATCCCTGCCGAGCAGGCGTCATTATGCTTCTAGTTATACCTCGCTTCTCACCACTCAATGCCATATCCTCAGTTGCCACCCATCAAGCTCCCTCCATTCACCGCGTCAGCCTCTTTGAGCCTCGGCGTAATCTTCCCGCTTCACATCCAAGCGGTCGCTCCTACAGGCATCCGCCCCCCAAGCAAACCCACAAGCCAGTGCCTCGCTCATACCCGCATCTCAGTGTCCCTCCCCACGCCATCTCCTCGAGCCAAGACTCCACGTGGCTCCCCCAAAGCCGCCATCCAGCTCTCCCGCCTCGCTCAGCTCCTCCCACCCTCCCGTCACCGTGTCTCAGATTCCGCCGGAACGCCGCTGTCTCGTCCTCGACTCGGGACCAGATGCCGGTGTCGATGACGCCTGTCTTCTCCCATCTTCCGTCTGTCTCTATCTCTGTCTCTGTCTTCCCTCGCAAGTTACACGTCGTTTATCCGGCCACGGGGACAAGGTAGATGGCTGGGTCCGGTAGCGTAGGAGGCATACGACAGGGACCAGGGTAAAGCCTCGTTTGACGTCAGTGACAGAGCCCAGATTATTCTCCCTCTCAATCCATCCCGTGCTTTGGAGCCATGCGGCCGATGACCTTGTTGGCTGACATGGCACGCGCACAAGAGGCGGGGAACGTGGCCCTTGCTTCTTCTCCGTCTGCTTCTTCTTCAATCTTCCCCTGGCAAGCGAGCCACACGTTGGCATGCAAAGAATCTGACCATCCATGCACCGATCGCCAGTCTTGCTACGGGTGAGACAAGGTCAGGTCTTGGGCGGGGATGGGCAGGGGGTGAGTATGATTATGTGAACGTGGGCGGGGGAGACACTGGGTCAAGCAGCAAAAGGCGAGGGACTGGGAGAAGGCGCATGATTACATGTATTGTTGATGCTGGGACCAGTTGGCCTAGACGAGTGACATCAGCCACCGTTGAGCGCTGTCAACGAGCAGGCAAGGCTTACGAGTACCCACACAGCAATCAGTGGCATCTGGTCTTTATCAAAACCAACGTCTCACAGCGAGATGCTTCATCTTTCTCTTCAGAGACACATCCATCTTGGGCTCCGCCCTCTCCCGTCGTGCAGACCCCCTTGACATGTGCGGAGAGATGGAAAAGGACGCGCAACTCCGGCCTGCCCAGCGCCAATGTCCTGACTCTACTCGCCAGAGGCCCATCGACTTTTAAGTGAGCAAGACATGACAACATTCCACGCCTGTGCAGCTCGCAACCTCCTATAGTGTTGTGCGACAGGCCCAAGTGACGATTCCAATTACCCCCCAGACGCTAGCGACGGGAGCGGGGAGCTAGAGTCGAGCGATCTTGGGGGTTGAAAGAGGCGGTCCGACGAGTTCGAAGCTGAAAAGGAAGAAGAGATGTTGTGTCGACCTTGTTGAGACATGACCAGAAGGTGTGGGGGCCACAGAAAGGCTGCCCTGGGATGCTTCTGTTCGTCGTGACTGAAAAGAAGAGCTCGAGGTTGGTCAAGGTGACCAACCATTGCCATCGCATTCTTGGCCCCTTTCTGGGCCTCCCTTGGCAGCGCGCCATAGACGCTGCGCCTAGCTGCCACTGCTTCAAACGCCATCGCCCGGCTCGTCGAGTTCGGCTTCGTCCCCGCCTTCAATGTCGTCAACGTCGGTTGCCAGGACGAGCTTATCCACCATGCCCATGAAGCGCGTACGGTACTCGGCAGGGTGGGCCGTGATGCTCATGGGCCCCTTGTTGGCCAGTAGATTAAAGGCATTAATCAAGCCCGTCATGACCTTTGCCCGTAGCTTCTTCTTGGCCCAAAAGAAGTCGAGGACGACGGCCCGGTAGGTCCAGCGGCCATCCGTGGAAACGACGCCAGTGCGCCACGAGCCGGCGGCGTGCGGGTCGGCAAAGGGCGAGACGACGTCGGGGCCGGAACTGGAGTCGGTGTCTGATGTGGCGAAGCGCACGAGAAAGAGGGAGTAGTCGACGGCGCTCGAGGCGGCCAGCAATGCCGTGTCGGCGTCGAGGAGCGACATCAGCTCATCCCTTGCCGCGGCCGAGACTTGTACTTTGCCGGGAAACGTGTCGACTAGGCGGTCTTTGACGCTGTCGGGCGCCAGGCGGCCATCGGCAATGTCTCGCTCGGGGAAAAAGTAGTCGTCGGGCTTGAGGTCGTACGTTTCCACGCCCGTCTGCCGGCCGCCCTCGCCATCTTGGCCGGAGGCGCCGCGGTAGAGCATGTTTTCCATGACAACGTGATGCGTCGGCGCAGTGCCCAGCAACCCGCCCAGCGTGGCTCTCGGAGTGTAGACCATGTCGACGATGCGGACAAGCAGGCTGTCTGGGCAGTCCATCATGTGCGCCGCGTAGCTGTCAAAGAGGTCGTGCGTGAAGAACTGTTGCTCGAAGCGCCGGGGGAGCGACTTGACGAGGTACATGCCGTTGGGGGTGGTGAAGAAGGTCGAGCCGCTGTATCCAAGGTCTCCGGCCGGCACGAGCTGCGGCGATGCACCGTCGGATGAGGACAAGCGGAACGAGTCCCTATACTCGTCCTCGTCAAGCTCCCAGAAGTCGCGGCGCAGCTGGAGAAGGTCGGATGAGCGGTAGCGCGTCATAGCAAGTCTGTAGAAGGAGAAGAAAGAGGCCAAGGCTTTGACGGCGCGGTTGAAGGTGCCCTTGTCCTCGACATGGTGGTCCGAAGCCGCAATGGCATCGGCGATGCTGGCCGAGATGCGAGAGGTGCGAATCTTCATGTCGACGGCGCTGTTTGTTTTGCGAGCAGGTGCGAAGGGTCGAGCACGCTCAGGCTGTTGTTGGGTGGTGTGCCATTGTATGGGCAGTCAAGCAGCTGCGGGATCAAGATGTTGGGCATCGGTTTGAGGTCCATCAGAGTTCTCAAGCAGTCGTGGGAGCAGTAGCAGTGGGAGCTGCTTCCATCATCGCGTGGCGTGACGTCACCGTTGCGCGCAGAAGAGGCTTGCACCTCGACGCAACCACACTGGCGTGCGCCAGTTGCGAGCAAAAAGGCCACGCTCGTCGCAGAAACGTTGGGAAAGGAAGACAAAAACTGCATTGCAGAATGGGCTATTGTAAAACATTCATTATTTCGTCCGTTTAGGAGTGTACCTAGATTCCAGAGTGGTGTCTTGTCAAGATTACAGCAAAGTTAGGGCCCGACCCAAGTACCTACACACCTCGGGCAGCTTACAGCGTCGAAGCAGCCCCTCCCATCACCGTGGCCCAAACATCAACCACGCCAGCCAAGCCCCGTACCCCAGCACCGCTACCAGGGCCAGCTGGCCGAGCACGGCAAAGAGCGTCTGGTGAGCGCGCCTGGCCGAGAGCTGAAGGGTCCGGCGCGAGTTCACGGCAAACGTCTCGCGGTCGTTGATGCGCGGAAAGGGCGCCTCGACCAGCTTGCCCGTCGCCTCGTCCACGACCATGGGCACCGCCACGCCCAGGTGCTCGCACAGCGGCTTCCACCCGTCCTGCACGCGGTACTCGATGCATCTCTCGGCGGGGATGCCGTCGCGGAACTCCTGGTACTGCGCCTTGAACCACGCAATGGCCTTGTCCTTTTCCTCGGCGTGGTTAAAGGGCATGGAGCGGGTCATCATGACGTTTGTGAAGCGCACCCACGCGCGGAGGTACTTGTCCAGGGCGTAGCAGTACAGTCGCATGGCCCGCTCCGCCATGGACTGCGGCCGGATGGCCTTGTGGATGCTGTGCAGCGCGCTCTCGTACCACAGCTCCGGGTCGCGGTTGAGGATGACGACCTTGGCCTCGGGGTACAGCGCCGCCAGCTCGACGCTGAAGGGGGCCGACGGCATGTCGCAGCACGCCTGGCAGTTTCCGAGCAGCCGGTCCCAGTCGGCCTTGTCAAAGGCCCCCTTGCCCGAGTACTTGGCCTCGTAGGCCCGGATCCAGAGCTCCGGGTGGTTGTTGAGGTTCTGCAGCACCGTGTGCATGTGGTAGCAGTCGTGGAAGCCCAGCTGCCACAGCGCCGCCCGCATGCTCATGGTTCCCGTGCGGTGCACGCCGCAGACGATGACCTTCATGGGCACCACGCGGTCCGGGACGCCGGCGACGGGCGGCAGAGCCATGGTCGCGGTTGGTGTGGGTGCGAGTCTAGGCCGATCTCCAGCTTCGAGTCTTGCTTCTCCAGCTTCGAGAGCAGTCGGTGCGAGAGAACAGAGATGAGCAGCAAAGGCCATGCAGGCACGGCGGGAGGGGGCGCCCGCATGCTGAATATATAGACACAGGCGAGCATCCTCGTTCGGGGCCGAGCTGGAGGCCACGGCGCGGGTGTCGGCTGGACAACAAAAGGAACCACGGCAAGGCGCAGGAGACGGGCTCGGAGATATGCCTGAGCTGCATCTGCCATGGAAGATGGCTCGGCTGGTCGGACATCGGTGCACAAGGCAGCCCGAGGGTCCGGGTCTGGTCAGGATGGAGGTGGTGACGGCTCGTGGCCTTGCCGCTGACGGGCGAGCTGATTGGAGGCTGCGCAATGGCTGCACTCTGCACTGCGAGCTAGGGCTGACATTGGCGCGAATGGTCGGCTTATGGTCGCCAACACTGCCCGGTGACAGGCTCAGTTCATGGCCATTGTGCAGCTGCAGCTAGCCAAGCGCAGCTGAGCAGACGGTCGTCGGGACGCCGTGATAGTCGTCCTCGGTCGGCCACGGCCGTTGAGCGGTGGTTATCCGTACCTTATGCCTCTATTGTCCACGTCTTGCTTGACAACATGGAATGTCTCAGCGTCGGGCAGCAGGGGACGTAGGGCATTGAGAAGCGCGGGACAAGTCATATACTGACGACTAATGGGATGGCGGCGTTGAGAAAAGGCGCGCGTTGGCATGCCGGCTGCACCTACGAGCGTTTCAATGCATAGACAGAATGTCCCTGTCGAAGTGAGGCGACGGCTGCAGCCTGCGCGGCGCATCAGTCAGGAGACTTTCATCAGCCAGAATCAGGCCACGCGTGCCTCGCCAATGGCCTCCCGAGGGAGGGCCGTCCTGCTCTCGCTTGTCGAAACCCGATGGCGGGACAGGCAAAGCTCGCCATATCTGAAGGCGGCCACGTTTGGCATGCCCTGTTTCAAGCCGACTTTTGCACAGATGGCGTAGACAGACGGCTTGCTGCACACAGACACTTGCATCAAAGATCGTTGTACTTGTGAAAAGGCCCGAGGATGCCATGGATGCCCGGGTAGGAAGGCGTTGTGCAATGCATTTGCAACTGCATGTGTCTTGGGCGCCAAACTCTATTCCGAGGCGCCGTCACAGCTGCGTCACCCGGCGGCGAGTCCGATAACAGGACAAATATATGTACAAGTTGCAACTGGCACTCGCTCGACATTCGTCCGATGCTCGGCGGCACTTCGCCTTGCTCGATGCAAGGCTGCGCTCAAACGTTGACTCGCGGCCTCGTCTCCGCTGGAGCACCGTCGGCCGACGCTGATTCGTAATTCTATCCATCCCTTTGGTCGGGAGTCAGTTTTCGCACCACTCAGCCGCTCGATTGGCTCACGACGACGCCGCCGCCTGTGATGGCAGATTAGTCGGTAGGGTTATGTGTCATGATGGCGGCCGTTCGTGTTTGGTGGATGGCCGACATTGGGCCAACGGCGGGAGGATCTGTGCTTCCTCCCGGCCGTCTTTCACCCCCTCCCGGATGTCTTCATCTCCTCCTGGATGTCTTCATCTCCTCCTGGATGTCTTCATCTCCTCCTGGATGTCTTCATCTCCTCCTGGGTTGTTCGACATAGGCCGCCATGGGACATGTTTATGCAGAATAAGGATTGCCTCTGCGTGTACTCCGCCAAGCCGTGTAGAGCCTCCACACTCACACGTATACTGTCCAGCTACAGTCGCTCTCAAGATACCCGCATTTCAGCCCGTCGGCTCATGACAGTATCCGTCGAGTCAGGTGCGGTGCCGCCGAGGCCTCCTCCATTGGCCGTCCATCAGTGAAACAGGGCCGTGAGCAAAGACGGTGGATGGAGTACGCTGTACATACGAGTGACCATGTCCGGCGACGCATATCTCTCCCTCATTACATATACACATGTGTGTGTTGTACACATTGAGAAACAGGAGCTGCCTGATTGCCGGCAGACGAGTGCGGGCCCGCGCCGTGTCGTGTTCGGAATGCTCGGGCTTGTCTCTGGCTCCACTGCCCTTGCAAGTGTGCGTCAGGTTTCGTGGGCCAATGGCACTTCAACTAGGCCACATGTGCTGCGCAGGCGTGCATTGATAAATGGCCGTCGACGGTTTACCAAGGTCTTTGCGATATGCGTTTCTCATCATGGTGCAATGGACGGTGGCGCAAAATGGTGGCCATTCTAATGCGTCGGCGGCTAATCGTGGCGGTGAGTCGCTCGGTGACGACGCCTTAGACTCTACAGAGTACAGAAGGTAGGTAATATTAGTAGAGTACCAAGTACAGATAGTGTGTCTCAGCATAACTGTATCTGTACTATGCAGCCGAAAAAAGCTAACACCTGAGCCCGCCGTCGACTCCATGCAAATGCAAAAGAAGCGACAAGGTTTACACTCCCGTCGTAAACCTCAATCGGACCCTCTTGCACGCCGAGACGCAGCGAAGCCGTCGGGCCGTGTTGTGGGCTTGCCTACCATGTGGACTAGCGGTGGCGGTTTGCATAGAGGGGCAATGGTCATCAGGTCCGCCAACTGTTGCATGCCCGGCCAGTCTGTCGGCTCGGTCCACGACGGTCCCGACAGTCAATGCCCGGACGTCATCTTGCAGGAACATGTCCCGTAGCCTTCGTGGTGGCGAAACGGTAGCCTGCGATAAGGGAGCGCCTGAGTGGCCGCTGTATTTGTAGGTTGCAGTGGCCAGTGGCTATCACATCCCCCACTACGGATACTGTACAAGGGCCGTCCGCTCGCCATGCTCGCCACAAGACGCATTGTTTCAGTGGGTGCAGGTCCCACGGGCTCCGTCCGCTTTGCGCAAGCGGTACGTAGGTACTTCAGTGAGGTGACGGCTGAGTCACGCACTGCAGCAGCCTCATCCATTCTCCGTCACATGATTGATGGCTCGAAAAACGACCAAGGTCCAGAAGGAAGGAGACAGCTCGCCTGGTAGCAATTGGAAAGAGGTGGCATCGCTAGAGGACAGAATCTTAGCCTCGTGCAAACTCTCCTTGTTCGACGCTATTCCTCGCATCATCAAGCGCATGACGCCCACCCAACTCGCGGCAGGGCGGAAAGTCCCGGCCGCCTCCTTTTTGAGCCGCTTGGCCGTTGCCTCAAAGCTCGGGGCCCAAGTCCGTTGCGGGCCGATGAAGATGGCGATCACCTCGTGCTTTTCTCCCCGATCGGCGGCCGTTCTGCCCTTTCCCGTCCCTTGGCCCGCACGCGCACCTTTCCACCCATGGCCATGCTACCACCAGAGCCGGGAAACAAGAGCCGAGGAGCACAGCCGTCGGCTTGCGGCACCTGCCAACTGTACGGGCAACTCTACCGCCGCGGGCGTGATGGGGTCGTACAGTATATGCAAGCACCGAATCTACGGTTCTCCCAGGCACACACACGCACACACACGCGCGTCAGGTGGATGGCATAGCCCGCCGTCGACATGCCGGCCCACCGCACTGGAGCCTGCCGACCGCCACCCCCCAGCCAAAGCTTAATCGACGCCCGCGGTTACGGTACAACACATCATGCACGATCGTCAGGCCCAGTGTGGTCGGACTTGACACGTCCCGGCAAAAGGGTTCGCAACAGACGACAAAACCCGACCATCCATCGCCGACCCCGTTAGCTCACCCTCGTCCCGTCTTCCTCGCGGCCCGAGGGCCAAGACGAGACCTAGGGCCGGCGACCAAAAAAAGAAGCCGACCAAGGATCCATGAGAAGAAGAAGCTTGGAAATGGCGGTTCCCACAATCGTCGTTCCCACAATGGGTGGGCACTTTAGCTTCAAAATGCCACCCAAAACCCACAGGGTTGCGACCACTTCCGTACCCGCCTTATCTCGCCCGCCGCCCTTGACCCACGACGCTCTCTGTCTTCTCTCTCTGCATTCTGACAATTTGCCTGCGCCTTGATGGCCCATTGACCCATCTTTCTCTGCTGGACTGTGCAAGCATCTTGCTGGGCCCAACCCTCGCCTCTAATACCCGGCCCTGGTCCCTCGCCACCTACACGTATGCGAGCAATGTGGAATTCCGTCATAAGCGCCCCTTTTCCCCTTCCCTTTTCTGTCTCCCTCGTCTCCCTCATCTCGCCTCACCAACAAGCTCGACAGCCCAGGTGAGCACAGCGCTCTGAGACCTGTCTCAGGGCGAATCCCCCAGCCAAAACCTGCTCCTCCAAGCCATGGCAGGAGAGCCAACCAACGGCAGCGGTCAGGCTAGCGACGTGCCTTCGCCAAACCGCAAGCCCAAGAAGCGCGTGGGCTGGCACTCGAGCAGCAACAGCGGCGGTGGAGGAGGCGGGAGCGGAGCGAGCAACGATGCCGTCCTCGACTCGGGCGACCACTCTCGCTCCCCACTCGCCTCTCCCGGCCTGCCTCGCGGAATGACGCCCCCGGGCGCCCTGGATGCCCGCGAGCTGAGTTTGGCTCTTACAAAGGTCCTCTCGGACGAGCGAGAGCATCAGCAATTGGAACAACAGTGGCGGCAGCAGCAACAGCAACAGCAACAACAGCAACAGCAACAACAGCAGCAACAGCAGCAGCGGCACTGGGAGCAGCATTTGCCGCCGCCGCCGCCGCAGCAGCAGCAGCAGTCGCTCTCGATTCCCACAATATCGGAGCCCCCCCCCGCCACCGCGCCCAAGACCCCGAGGCCTGCTCTGAGACGCAACACGAGCTATGACGCCCCGGAGGAACGCAAACTGGCCGACTGGGCAGAGCAACGAGCCACCCAGCGCCAGCTCCGCTCCATGACTGACGCACGCCAGCGTGCCGACCTCCTGGCCATCTCTGTGTCTGCCCCGGATTCGAGGCGGGCCTCGGAGGACTTCGATGCTGCATTCCAGCCCCTGATTGGTGATCCAGATGGCCTCGACAGGGGCCCTGCGGATGACGCCGTCGCCGCCCCGGAGGGCACACTCAGCCCGGACAGCGTCAAGCTCCGCACACCCCACAGCCGCCGCCAGGTTCGCGCGGTGGAAAACGATCATGCCGCCGCAGAGACTCTGGTCCGGTCTCACACTGTTAGGGACAAGAGCAGAGACTTATTCCACCGCAAGCCTTCCTTGTCGGGCACGCAAACCCCCACCCTGCACCAGGCCTACACTCAAGACTACGTCCCCCGCCCGTCCAAGTATCGTGGTGGCATCCTCTCTTCGCTGCTCAAGCTCTACAACGATGATAGGAGACCAGGCGGCGGAAGCAACAGCAGCGGCTACAACACGCCTTCCAACCCGTCAACTCCTCTCATGTCGCCCCGCCCCTCCCCTCCGCCCTCGCGACCGGCTTCCACGATAGGCGGCTCCGGGCGGCGCCCCTCGAGCGGCCTGTTCAGCAGCCAGCGGGCCCTGAACTCGACAACGTCCCTCTCGGAATTCATCAAGTCGTCGTCCATGTTCGCCGCCCCCGGCGCCGGCGAGATTCACGACCAGTGGGCCGAGAAGCTCAAGAAGGACAGGCCGGGCAGGCCCAAGAAGGACCAGATTCGGATCACCGTCCACATTGCCGGCATCATCTCCCGCCACCGCTACCTCCTCAAGCTATGCCGCGCCCTCATGATGTACGGCGCCCCGACGCACCGCCTCGAAGAGTACATGACCATGTCGTCGCGCGTCCTGGAGATCGAGGGCCAGTTCCTCTACATCCCCTCGTGCATGCTCGTCAGCTTCGACGACAGCACGACGCACACGACCGAGGTCAAGGTGGTACGCGTGCCCCAGGGCATCGACCTGGGCAAGCTCCGTGACGTCCACAACGTCTACAAGGACGTGGTCCACGACAAGCTCGGCGTCGAGGAGGCGACGCGGCGCCTCGACGAGGTGATGCAGCGCAGACCAAAGTTCCACACCTGGCTCCGCGTCCCCGTCTACGGCATCGCCTCGGCCTGCGTCGCGCCCTTTGCCTTTGAGGGCCGCCTCATCGACCTGCCCGTCGCCTTCATCCTCGGCTGCATCGTCGGCCTGCTCCAGCTCGTCTTCGCCCCCAGCAACGAACTCTACGCCCACGTCTTCGAGGTCTCGGCCGCCGTCATCACCTCGTTCCTCGCCCGCGGCTTCGGCTCCATCCAGCAGGGCCAGCTCTTTTGCTTCAGCGCCCTCGCCCAGAGCAGCATAGCGCTGATCCTCCCCGGCTACATGGTGCTCTGCAGCTCGCTCGAGCTCCAGAGCCACAACATTGTCGCCGGCAGCGTGCGCATGGTTCACGCCATGATCTACACGCTCTTCCTCGGCTACGGCATCACCATTGGCGCCTCGCTGTACGGCATGATGGACAAGAACGCCGCGAGCGAGACGCACTGCCAGAGACCCCTCGAGCGCGGGTGGTACTTTTTGTTCGTGCCCGGCTTCACCCTGTGCCTGTGCATCATCAACCAGGCCAAGTGGCGGCAGACGCCCGTCATGACCATCATGGCCCTCGCCGGCTTCTGCGTCAACAGCTACTGCAGCAAGTACTTTGAGCAGAACACGCAAATCTCAAACATGCTCGGCGCCCTGACGGTGGGCATCCTGGCCAATTTGTACTCGAGGCTGGGGCGGCACGTCGAGAACTTTTGGCTCGACGTCATGGAGTGGTGGGAGTTTCGGATGCGGCCCCGGTTCACCAAGAAGAAGCCGTCCCTCCGCGCCGACTCGTGGTCCATGCCATCCCTGTCGGACCCCGAATCGCGTCCGGGCTCCCCGGAGAAGCCGCAACGCGCGCCCCGCAAGGTTGGCTACAGCCTGGCCGCCGCCGCCATGCTCCCGGCCATCTTCGTGCAAGTGCCGTCGGGTCTTGCTGCCGGCGGATCGCTGCTGGCCGGCGTCACGTCTGCGAACGCGCTCAACGGCAACACGTCGGCGGTTGCCGAGTCGAGCGTGAGGACGCTGGGCAGCTTGGACGGCACGGCTTTCAACGTCTTGTTCAGCGTCATCCAGGTGGCCATTGGCATCAGCGTGGGGCTGTTTATGAGCGCCCTGATTGTGTACCCCCTCGGCAAGAGGCGAAGCGGTCTCTTCAGCTTCTAGCCGCCGACGTCACGACATGGTCGACGACACGCGACCTGATGAAACGTTTTGGATCAAATACCAGACAGCAAAGCAGCCGGGCTGCCTTATTTTCGACACGTCATTAATGTTTTTGTGTTTTTACGGCCCGCATTTTGCCTGCTACAAACAGATGCTCGGCCATGCATCTGACTAAACAACTATTATCACCGGCCCGGAGTCGGGGAGCATTCGTATTACTAAAATTGTCCAGCGATTGGCGCATGGCGCTTTGGGATCTTGAGAGAAGGGAGCCATTGTCACTGGTGAGCATTGTTGGATTGGATATGTTGGGATGGGAAGCAAGAAGCTCTGGCCGAGGGCAATCCAACTGATTGCCATGTATTGCCCGGAAGAGCGTGTGGTGGTACCGTGGCAAAGCAGAAGATGTCACATGACGCTTGGCTTGTCGCACTGTCCAGGTATGACGAGCAGTCTAGTAGAATGACGAGCGAGTCGGCCAAATGGTTGAGTGTCTGGTTCTCTGTGATTACGTGCTTGTGGTGTCCTGTTGCAAATCCCCGCGCGTCAATTCTCGAGCGACTTTACTAGTGGAAAGGTGTGCTTGTGTCTAACACGACGAGCTTCCTTGGCTTGTCAGCACGAAAACTGACTAGATGTGGCATTCGCATTCAATCTTGACTTCAGGGCATGCATGGCCTGTACACGCTTGGGGTGGATGAGCTCCTGACGGGCACTCGGATGAGCAACCATCTACAGCTCAGACACGGTCTCGGCGTCGGAGAGCTTGCCGCTGAAGGCGCGGACGAGGTTGTAGTAAAACCTGACCATGGCCATGTGGTTCTCCATCAAGACCCCCTCGTCGTTGGTGTGGATGCCGTTGAACTCGCCGAGGCGGACGGGGGTCCATCTGTAGATGTGGCGGCTAAGATCTGGCGAGGACAAGAGGTGAGTTTTGGGAGGGAGGGCCATAGGGCGACAGGCAGGACTTACTGAGATAGTGGCGGGTGTCGGTGTTGCCCGTCATGCCCTCGGCGGCGGGGACGACGAGGCCGCCGTCAAAGGCGTAGGTGTGGCGGATGGTGCCGGCAAAGATGTCCCAGACGGTGCCCTCGGCGGGGCTGATGGGGGTGGGCTCGGAGCTCTTTGTCCGCCTGATGAGCAGGGTGCCGTTGTATTGGACGTCGTAGCGGGGCTCGAGGCGGGCGGAGCCGGAACCGAAGCGGGGGCCGGAACCGGAACCGGAACCGGAACCGGAACCGGAACCGAGGCCGGCGACGTAGTCCCGGTAGCCGGCATCATCCTCAAAGGCGCGGACGCGGATGCCGTAACTGTCGGCAACTTCTGCGGCGATGTCTGCGGCGCGGTACTGGACCTTGTGCAGGCTGTCCTGGACGGCGACGCGGTGGTTGACGCCGACAGTGACGAACTCGGGCAGGGAGTTGATCTTTTCGCCGCCGGTGATGACGTCGATGGCCTGCGACGTCTGGATCACGTACTGCGTTTCCCTGCTGACCCTTGCGAGGATGCTCGCCGCCTCCTCGAGGTTTCCCTCGTGGACGGCGTCGGTCAGCTGCGGGAAGGCGTCGGGCGAGTATCGCGCCTGGCACAGCAGGTGGCGGTGGACGGGGCCGTCGTCGATGATCTCGGGCCTAAAGGGGTTCGCCTCGAGGGCGACGACGATGTCGGACATGATGCCAATGGCGGTGTGAGGCGGGGGCACGGAGCTGTGGCCGCCGACGAGGTCGAGATCGAACCAGACGTCGAGATAGCCCTTTTCGTAGACAGCCGGCAGCGCGTACAGCACCTTTGTGTCGTCTTCGTCGTTGTCGAGCTGGACCATGCCCAGCCCGCCCTCGTCATAGATGAGCTCCAGCCCGTTCTTGCCGTAGCGCTGCTCCAGCACCGGGGCAATGTGGGCGGCGCCGCGGGGGCCGGAGCACTCCTCGTCGAAGCCAAAGGCCATGAGGATGGTACGCTCGGGCTGCCAGCTAGAGTTGTTGGCCGAGAGCAGCGTCTCCATGACGGTCATGACGGCGCCCAGGGAGCCCTTGTCGTCGACGGAGCCGCGGCCCCATAGCCATGAGCCGTCAAAGTGGCCCGAGAAGGGCGGGTATGTCCACAGGGCGTCGTCGGGCACGGGGACCACGTCCTGGTGGGCGGTGAGGAGGATGGGGGCGAGGTCCTTGTCTGAGCCTTGGACCGTGTAGAGGAGGCCGAGCGTGTTGATCTTTTCGACCCTTGCTCGTTTGTGGCTTTGTTGAGGTTAGCCTTTGGCATCGACGTCCCGGGGTCTACTCACACGTTGGGGTACTGCTCCTCGAGCACCGTCTGGAAACGATGAAACGGCTTCCAGCGCTCGTCCTTGTCGATGGGGCCCATGTCGTCGTAGCACACGGTCGGCACCTGGATAAGCGCCTGCTGGCGGCCGACCTGTTTCAGCAGGGCGTCATGGGACGAGAACAGGTCGTGGGCCGAGGGGAGGCCATCGCCGGACGGGTCGAAGGGGTCGGGCAGGTCGCAGTCGAAGCTCGAGGCGGCGACGACGGCGAGGCACGAAAGTTTGGCGAGCAGCATGTTGTTTATTGAGTCTGTACTTATACTGAGTTGATGGGATGTACGAGATGGCCAGGCTCTATGCAGCAACGGCGGCTCCAGGCCGGATATTTGTAGACGGCGGCCTCGCCCTGTGTGTAACAGGCCCACGGCTCGACGGGCTTGGCGACCGAGACGGGCACAGTCCGAGCCGTGCGTCGTGCCATGATGGGCGAGGCCTTGACGCAGGAGGCGCCAGGCTCTCTGCAGCAATGTTGGCTCTGGCCCCGGATACTTGTACAGTATGTGCCTCGTGTAATGGGCGCTTCGCTCAGCGTCACCCGACGGGCTCGGCAGCCCGTGACGGCACAGGGCTCCCGGGCTTGGCGGTCGTGACGGCACAGGCCCGAGCCGTGCGTGGTGCAACGAGGCTTTGCGGCACGTCACGATGCATTCCGGCTGCTGTTGTCGACGCGGAGCTTCCCGAGGTGCATGGCAATTTCCACTGCGCCTGCGACTACGACGTCTCATTGCAGCATATTCGACACGGCAGTCGTGTGGCACGGCATGAGCAGGTAGGTGGTCAAGTCTCCAACACTGTCTGTCGTGTATCAAGCATGAGCAA
>JAPEBW010001717.1:0-19792 GCA_027405785.1 Ophiocordyceps robertsii | reverse complement strand
TGCAGACCTTGGTCAGGGGGAAGATCGGCATATGCTTTCCGGAAGAAGAAAGCCTGCCGTCAAAAAGGGGGAGACATACAGAGAGCTGAGGAGTGGCGGTTGAGCCCGGCCCTTTCCCCAGCCCGTATGTACGACGTTGCCCTCGACGTTGTCTCTCGTCATGCCCTATAGGTGATCGCGATGACACATCATGCCGTTGTTGCAGT
This sequence comes from Ophiocordyceps robertsii, assembly GCA_027405785.1. Taxonomy (NCBI): domain Eukaryota; kingdom Fungi; phylum Ascomycota; class Sordariomycetes; order Hypocreales; family Ophiocordycipitaceae; genus Ophiocordyceps; species Ophiocordyceps robertsii. Next base: position 19,586 of record JAPEBW010001717.1, on the reverse strand, counting down.
TCTCGGGAGACAGTTGTTCAGCATCTGGGACGCACCGCCGGACGCGCGGCGTCTAATTTGGCTACAACTGCAGGGTCATCCACAGGGTCTCAGTCCAGGCCGTCGCTAGGCTCGATCCAACGCGTTTGCCACGCTTTGATCCGTCAGCCCGGAGGAGACAAGATGCAGGAAAAAAATCAAGCTACGTCGAGGGCGGCACGAGTGAATAGATGGACAGGTATTGCCGCGGAGACTTTCACCAAGGCGCCGGCGCTCTAGCCCCCACCGCGGCCCCCATTGGATCCGGCAGATCTGTATGCAGTCCCGGCCTTGGAGAGCATCGTCGAGAGCAGCCAGTCTATTGGATGCTACGGGCATGCAGTGCCGTAAAGGGGCGGCCCCCTGAGAAGAGGTCCCGGGCCGCCTGCTGCACACATGTACAGGGCACGAGGTGCAGTCCCAGCCAGCTGGCAAGCTTCATCTAGGGAGTAGTCGGCAGCCCATTGCCTCTGGTCTTTGCAACCCCCATGGAAACGCGTGGATGACTTGAAGATGTGCAAAAAGAGGCAATATAAGGTTAAAATAGAGTGTGCGTTTCGGCCTCTTCTTTTTGGTTTACTCGTGAGACGGCTACAGTCCTTGATCCAGGCTGTCCACCTCGACTCTTCAAGTGCATCCATGATTCTACCCCTTTCGAACAAAGAAAACATACCTGAGCCAGCAGCTTCGCTGGTTGAGGCTGAGCCCGACCCCTGAGCAGTCATCTCTAGCGTGTTTCGAGAACAGGTAGACCACCCGGCAAGACATGCTGGTGTGCGTATGTACTAGCAGAGCTATTTCAGGACCATTACATGCCATCCCTGCCTTTGGGCGCGGCTCGCAAACACGCTGCACTGGGCGGAAGCTTTCCATGCCGGGCCAGCTGATTTGCATGTCGCCGGTTCGAAAAGACGGGTAAGACGCGACGACTCGTATCCGCGAGAATGAGTATTATGCAACTGGCGGTAATAGGAAGCTGACGACTGGTCACGCTGTTCCTGCCAATCAGAGTTGCATGTCGAGGCGCCTCCAGTGCCGTCTTGCGCCCTCCCTTTTCAGCTCGATTCGCTTTTCTTCGTCAACGCTGTCTTGGGGCGGCGGCTACCACCTCGGTGGCCGCTCGCCAACTGGCCCGTCGTCTTTCCCGAGACAATGTTTTCGATGGGCTCTGGCTAGCGGCGAGAAGGCCAAACGGGCTCTGAGAGAGCCATGTCCCGCTTCCCCAGCCGCTCTGTTGCCTCCACAACTCCACAACTGACCGGAAAGCCACGGTCGTACCTCGCGGCAGATGGATGCTCACGTGTGTATTGCGAGCGAATCATGAATCAACCAGACGAGCAAGAAACGTCAGCGTGCGTTTCCAAAGAGCAACACCTCAGAGCCTCGAGGAAGCCCCTCGCTCTCAGGCTGCTTCTGGACGGCTGACTGCGGCAAGACAGCACGACTTGGTGCTATGTGAGTTCAACGCGGAGAACCCGACACGACTGCTCCCGCCGGCGTCCTCGACATACGCACTGCGTATAATCGACCCCTGAGCTTGAACCTCGGGCCTCCGCGTTCGGCAAGCACCAGCAGGCGGCACCCCGTCTGCCTTGTCGTCGTCGAGCTACAGCGTCAATGACAAGACCGCGAGCAGCACGGATTCCACACTTGCAACGCACCTCGCTCGTGGGGGCAAGACCAACAGAACAGCAGCAGTCAGCGAACTCACCGCACCAGCGCACCCGTCGAGGCGATCGCCCGTCCAACCCTCCTCTAGCTGCCCCATGGGCGTGGGAACGCTGCCTTCCCACCACACGGTATGTTTGAGACGCCCATCTTGCAGTGTGGGTATTCCGCGTAGATCCTTCGGCATCTTCTGGCTGCAGATGTTTAGCACCCTCGTCCATGCTGGCCCCCAACCCCAAACGTGTCGAGAGGCTCCCAAAGGCCATGTTGCCGAGCGTCCAGCTCAGGTGTCAGCATCGATGCAGTCGTGCATGGGATGTTTGACGTTGCAGCATATTTTCGATGCTTCGGCCAGGAAGATCGTGGCCAATAGCCCCCTACAAAAGACACAGTTGGAGTTTCAAACCAGTCATCTGCCTGTCAAGACGCGGTTTTCCGCGGGCTGGCTTGTGCAGCCGGACCGTCTAGACGAAGCCCCGAGGACACGGAAAGATGCGCAGTCTTCCATCTTTGTCCATTCCGCAGCTGGTTTGAAAGGTGCCACCTCGGCCATCACTAGCAATTGTCTTTGGTAAATAGTCTGCCCTCGTCGAAATTCCACATGTGCGGTAGGAGATACATGTACGGGAGGCTGACGCCCATGATCAAGCTCCTCTCCAACGTCTTCACTCGCAGGCTTGACCAGCTGGTGCCGTCTATACTCGGCTGGAAGGGCGTTACCCACGTCATTCGCTGCGACTGCGGCACGAACATGGACATACTTGCCAGCCGCCATGGCGAGGCTTCTCAACATCGGGGCACATGTGCCAACAAAGAACGCCCAATATGCCTTTTGATGATGGTCGAGGCGGATGAGCTGAGGCGGGCTACATGGACGGGCCCCTGACGGCGACATGAGTTCAAAAGGATGGTGGCAACGCACTTTGCACTACAGGGCGAATTCCTTGATCGCATTGCCATGAGCTGGCGCGTGACCCGAGCAGCTGTCGTTCCTCACACCATTTCCGTGGCTCTAGTAACAGGAGCAGCTTGGAACACATGTACGGCGAACAATGGATGTGCAAACGAGCCATGAGTAAAGCACAGCAGCGACGACAACGGCCCTTAGTCGACTGCGCACCGTGGTGCAAATGGGCGGCAAACGTGCCCTCACGGCCAAGACTGGATTCATGCAGCCGGCATCAAGCAGACTCGGCAACGTGGCGAGCATGCCGTCCACGCCGTCGCATAGCGGTTACACATGTGGCCGCTCACACGCTGCGTGTCGATGCAAGTACCGCGATAGACGGGGCGTACAAAGGGCCGAGCAATGGCATTTGAAAATGGAATCATGCCGTACTTGGTGGAAGCGTCGGTTAGGGGGCGCGGGCACATGTGCGCCATTGCCGATATCCAGTCTGTCCGAATAATATGCTCTCTATGCGGCCGGACCTGATATCTCTGTGGGTTTAGCATAGATGACAGATTTAGACGACATCAGACGTGAGGGTTACGCCGGGGTCAGTACATGTGGTTTGGGCCATGTCCGGGGCTGTGGCTCAAGCAGACTCGCAACCCTGGAGCGTGCCAAGTATCCGTATTGAGATGGCGTCATATCATGGAGTGACATGCATGACGAGCAGCTGCCAAGGAAGCAATAAGGCGGCGGTACGACCAATGCCCCATTGCGCGCCGATGCAACAGGCGTGCGTCGTCCATCCATCCTCTGCCGTGATACAGACGCAAGAGCATGACACGAGCGAATACACGGCCACGTACCATACAACACAAGCAAATCGTCGTCACTTCAGTGGCGAGCCTCGGCGTCCCTCATGCTTCTGACATGTGCGGCTTAGAGACCACCATGGCCAGGCTAGGCGACGAGCAGACAAGGGATCTATCTACACATGCTCAGGAGGCTTGGTGCTCGCGAGACGCCCTTTACCGCGTCGAGTACAGGGTAGTGCCCAGAGCCTACAAGCCGCGATGTGTCTGGTATAACGTGACAGTTGAGGCTATCAACGGCCACATCAAAGTAAACAGCCTCGACAACAAAACACACACACGGACAGGAAAGCACTTTATCCCTCTCACCCCAAGCCAAGCAGGCACACACCCGCCCCAGCTACTCATCGTAGACAACATCAAAGCCCTGCAGGTCGTCCAGCGCCCCCCGTATGGCAGCCGTGTAAGCAGCGAAGCCACCAGCAAAGCACATGGGCTCGACGGGCTTTCCGGCCACGTTTCCGCCCATGTAGGTGGAACGCGTCGTCGGGAACAGCATACGGTTGTTGATTTCGACGACGGACTCCTTCCAAGCGCGCGCCGCCTCGGGCCTCGCGTGGAGGAACTTGATGCCACGGCGGCCCATCTTGTCGATGCAGTCGGCGATCCACCGGCCCTGCACCTCGACGCATGACGGACCGTTGGCCAGTAGCGTCGGCCCGTGGGCTCCGTATAGGTGGAACATGTTGGGGTAGCCGCTGACGGTGGTGCCGAGGTAGGTGCTTGCGCCGTGGGACCACTCCTCGTCGAGGCGTGTCTGGTTGATGCTCTTGAGCCCGAGCTGCGTCATGCCTGTGCTTGCGCCGTCAGCTTCGACGGACTGGAGCGCTTCCGTAGAGGGCCCATACCTCCCGTGACGACGTCAAAGCCCGTGGCCACGGCAATGACATCAAACTCGTGATGGGTGCCGTCCCGGAGCACGATGCCCGTCTCGGTGAAGCGCTCGATCGGGTTGCTCCTCACGTCCACCACGTCGACACTCTCGCGGTTAAACTGCTCGTAGTAGTCGTTCTCGAGACACGGCCGCTTGATGCCGAAGAAGTGCGGCATCTCGTCGGGGGCAAGCAGGTCCCTGAGACGGGCGTCGTCGATGCGCGCCCTCGTCTTCTTCACCCAGTACCGATACGCCTCCGTGTTTGCCGCCGCGTCCGTCAGCGTATCCTTGTAGATGGACAGCCAGAAGCGGAAGCCGCCGGCAGCCCAGGCCGCGTCAAAGAGCCGCTGTCGCTCCTCGACCGTCTCGTCGAGGGCGTTGCGCTCGTACCAGTCGAACAGGAAGCCGGCGTACGTCTTCTCTCGGTACTGGAAGAGCTCGGCGTAGCTCGCCTTCCTCGCCTCCTGCTCTGCCGCTCCGAGGCCGCGTCGCCGCATCGGCACCGCCAGGTTGGGCGTTCGCTGGAATACTTTGAGCTGGTCGGCCACGGGGCCCCAGGCTTGCACCATCTGCACGCCCGAGGCCCCCGTGCCGATGACGGCGCACCGCTTGCCCTGCACGTCGACGGGCTCCTCGGGCCAAAACGACGAGTGGTGCATGACGCCCTTGAAGTCTTCCATGCCGGGCCAGTCGGGCACATGGCGCTTGGCCGACTGACGACCGTCAGCCTCGACCGGTGCCGATGGAACGGCTACTCACAAAGCCCGTCCCCAGGATCAAGAACTTGGCCGTCGTCTTCCTGCCGTCGTGCGTGGCCACGCTCCAACGGCCCCTTTCCACGTCGAACTCGGCCCCCGTCACGACCGTGTTGAAGCGGCAGTCCTTCTTGACGCCCACCACCTTGTCGACGTGGTCAAAGTAGGCCCGCAGCTCCCTGTAGTCGGGGTAGTTTGTCGTCCAGTTCCACGTCTTCCACACCTCTGCCCACGAGAACTCGTACTCGGGCACCTCGCTGTCGACGGCCGCGCCCGGATACGCGTTCCACCGCCACGTGCCGCCCAGGTCGCTGCCGGCCTCGTATATCACGGCCCGGTGGCCGCGGTCTCGGAGCGTCTTGAGCATGAAGATGCCGGCTGCCTGCAAGCATCAGCACGCGTCAAGCACCGCGAGCCCGAGCGCGGAGACGCACCAAAGCCGGCCCCGACAATCAGGGCGTCCACCTCGGCCGGGCCGGCGTCGCCACCCGGGCCGCCGCCGGCACTGCGGGGATAGTCCTTGAGCTCGGGGCAGAAGCCGCCGCCGCGTTGTGGAAGCACCTGGCCGTCCATGCTTGCCGCGAGTCGTCGCTGAGGGATCGATGGGCCGTCAATGGGCGGGAGAGACTGCGCGGGGACACGGGTGAGCAGAGACGGGCGGAGCAGGCTCGAGCAGCACCGGGCCGGGCTATACAGACATACATATATCACGCACGAATACATGCATACACAAGCTCGCCCTTCGGCTGCCTGCCGGATCGCACGCAGACTTCCGGCTGAAAGCTGAGCAACGGCCGGGGAGGGGGGGGAGCTCGAATCCAGATGCCATGCAACCCTGATAACCGTATTGGCTGGCCTGGCTTCGGCCGACGTTGCACAGCATATCGATGCTGCTGTCATGCTCTCCACCTGCGGAGCGAGCGTTGCCCGTCAGTGGTGTTGGAGCCGAACAAACACCGCCTCCACACATGCGATATGCAGACTAGAGCCCCCCTGCAACCGCAAGCATCTTCCTGTCCTCTGCTGCATCGGACATGGCGAGTCTGCCAAACGCGCCCGCGTCCTTGGCATGCCATTGCCATTGGTGCAGCTCGTCACTCTTCATCTGCTGGTCCGAATCCGGGACAGGCCGCATCCATGTCATGTGCCCGTCTTCATCCTTGCAAGGGTGCGTGGCATTGCATGTCTGTAGTCAACATGGTCAATTTCCAAGACCATCAAAACGCCGTCCCATCGTCGTCTATGGGTTATGCCCTCCACCTCACGCCTCCAGGTGAGAAGAAATTCTATGTAGCTGTGTTCCAGCCCCGCGTGGCCGTTGGCGCGCCGACCATCGTCTTCCCCATCTTGCCGTCCCCCGGCCTCGACGCGGCTCTATATTCAACGGCCGCGGCCGCCTCGTGGCCTCGGCTCGCGCGGGGCTTACAAACTGTGCATATGCATGGATGCTTCTAGGTACGTCGCGGGAGACGAGGCCTGGCCCGTCACACCTGCTTGTAGCGCCAGCGCCGCGAGTTTTCCTCCACCAGCCAGCTCGTCACCGCGGCAGCCTCGCTCACCCACTTGGCCGCCTCGAGGCTGTGGCCCCTCTCGAGCTTCTTGTAGAGCGTGTTGAAGTCAAAGGCCACCGTCGTGTTGGTTTCGTGCGCGTTCGACACCAGGTCCGTGAAGCGCCACTCGGTATTGCCCACTACGGGCACAATCAGCCGCCAGTCTGGCCGCCGGGCGTCGCGCACGCCGAGCATGACGCCGCCCGGGTTGATGAGCGAAAACTGCCAGTTCCCCTGGCCCTTTTCCGCGGGAAAGAGGCGCGCCGGCCGGATGAGGGACTGGCCCTCGTAGTTGCGCACCAGGTCGCGCGCCGCCTGGCTCTCCGACTTGGACAGGGAGCCGCTCTCGACGAGGAGGTCGAGGATGGTCGGGAGCACCTGGACCGAGATGACGGGGTCGTTGACGTCAATGTGCGGCAGCTTCGGGTGCGACAGCACTAGGGGCACGTGGAAATTGCCAATGTTGCCGTTGGCGTACGTCGAGACGCTCCCTTGCTCCGCAATCGAGAGGCCGTGGTCGCCGAGGAAGACGATCAGGGTGTCGTTGGCCGCGCCCTCGGATTCGATGATGTCGAGGACCCGGCCCAGCCAGCGGTCGACGTAGCCGACCACGTTGGTGTAGCGCGAGAGGTCCTCGAGGTCCTTTTCCTCCGTCAGCGACACGTACTGCTCGCCCTTGGGGAGGCCAAAGTCATGGTGCGTCGTGCTGGTGAGGTGCGTGAGAAAGACACGTTCGTTGTTCTTCTTGGCCGACGCAAACTCGTCTCGAATGTACTCCTCGAGGGCGATTTCGGGCAGGCCAAAGTAGTTGATGTCGCTGTAGTTGGAGGCGCCAAACCTCGCCGAGTCGCTCTTGAGGTACTCCTTTGTGATGATGTTGCCCTTGGGGAAGCCCATGGTGGGCATGAGGGGGCCTTGCTTGTCGAAAGTATTAGTGACGGATTGCATAAACGACGATTTCCACTTGAACGTCGTAAAGTCGTCGGCCGCCGCCGCCTTGTTGCTGTCGTTGTGGGCCAGCGCGTTGAATGCCTCGAAAATGTGCGGCAAGCACGGCTGGTAGATGTGGTTGCTCAGCTCAAGATTGAAGTCGGCAATCAGGGGCGTGAGCCCGCAAATGGTGCCCGTCAAGCTCTTGAGCGTGTAGGTGCTGCTGGTGTGCGCATTGTTGAAGTTGAGGCCGCCGCGCCGGCGGTGGTTCTTGTGCACGAAGCCGTCGTCGTAGTCGCCCGTGAGGAAGTTTGCCGTCGACGTGAGCGTGGCCATGCGCGTGCGTGCGTCGTCGGGCAGCTTCTTCGTCTTGAAGGACTTGCTCAGCTTGTCCCAGATTAGGCCGCCCTTTTTGATGGGAAAGACATCCTTCCTCGTCGCCTCGAGCTTGATAAGCACAACGTGGCGGATGTCGATGCCGCGCAGCGTGTTGCGGAGGGCAGGCAGCAGCTGGTCGTCGAGGTTGGAAATCTTGAGCGGGTCCTTGTCGCCGTTGTAGTGCTGGGCGTCGTGGCCGTACCAGTCCTCGAAGCCGGGAAGCGGCCTGTCCATGGGCAGCCAGGGATATGAGGGGGGGTCGGCGAGGGCGGTGCGGTTCTCCCAGCTGACGGTGGCGCTTTCGGAGCCGGGCGTGGCAAGCAGGCGGGCCAGCGAGGGCGACGTGTGGGTAAAGTCGACAAAGGGCAGCAGGGGCAGGGTCCAGGACATGAAGATGAAGGAGCTCTCCGAGGGGCGGAAGAGCGAGGTGACGAGCTGGAGGAGCAAGGCGACGCCGACGGCCAGGTAGAGGCCGACCATGACCTTTCTCGACGGCAGCGGGGGCGCGTCCGGGGCGCTGACGTCGGACGAGTCCTCGTTGGCCAAGGCCAGCTCGGCGGCGTCGGCGTCCTGCTGAGGGAGGTGCTTGTACTCGGTGTCATATAGGGGCGAGGGCGAGGAGCGAATGGGGAGAAGCGAGAGGGGCCACTTGAGGATGTCGAGGGCCATGCCGGCGAGGAGATAGCACAGGCCCTGAACGACGCCGGCGAGGAGGATCATGCTGGCGAGGACAACGGCAAAGGACACGAGGCCCGTCAGCAGCATGCGCCAGGCATTGGAGTCGCCAGCGGTGCCAATGTTGCGCCAGTGAAGCTCGAGGCCGGCGACGAAGAAGAAGGAGATGCTAATTGTGGCGGTGAGGGCGACGAAGCCGACGAGGAGCGAGGCGAGCATCTTTGCCGTGAGGCGCAGCCATCGTGCCGAGACGTACAACTGGGCGTCGAGGAGCAGACGCAGGGCAACGAGGAAGAGGGTGTCCTGGGCGAAAAAGGAGCTTCCCCATTGTATTAAGTCGGGGACGGGGATGGCATCGAGGTGGGCGTAGACGTGGACGAGCTTGGCGGCGAGGACCGAGACGGCGGCAAAGGCGAAGGCGAAGCGGCGGTCGGCAAATCTGCAAACGAGGGCGAGGACGATGCGGCGGGTGAAGAAGCGGGTCGACGAGAGGGTGCCGCCAAGGGAAGCCATGGCATTGGAAGAGGACGGGCGGCGACGACGACGACGACGGCGAGGAGCAACCAGACGACGGGTCGAGCAGTCGACGGTCGGTGGGCAATAGGGGGCGGCGGCGGGCGAGAGAGGGGACAGACAGACGAGGTCTCGAGGGCGATGGAAGAGCTCTCTCTCTCTCTATCTTTAAAAGGAGAATCGACGACGAGAGAGGGTGGAGGATGAAAATGGCCCAGGAAAAAGGGTGAGAGCGCGTAACGACGCATGCCAAGCACGGGGGGGACCCGTCAGATGAGACAAAGCCCCAGGCCTGGAGCCTGGAGCCCTGATTCTCGACGCCCCGCGAATCACATTTGCGGGAGCCCGCATGTACCCCGGCGGTACTGGGAGGCGAGGCAGCCCTGGGCCTAGTGGCGAGCCGTGGGTACCCACTGGCGGCTAGGTACCTACCGCCTTAGCTACGGGTACCTGAGTAGGTGGTAGGTGGTAGGCGGTAGGTGGCGGACATGTTCCAGAAAAGCGTCCCGCGTCCACGCCCTCTGTTGCAAAGGGGGGATGGGCGTAGGCATGCAGAAGCGGGCAATGGCCCTTTTCGCCCACGCTTGGCTCATCACTCGTCGAGGACGGTGCTCGGACGACGCGACATGGAGCCACCGCGTACAAGTCGTCGACGCCTTGACCCAGGACGCGGTCCCGATAGACGGGTAGATAGGTGGAAATGTACCCCGGTACGTGCATGCAGAGGCTCGCGTGCCCCGAGTGTGCAAAGGCGGTACCTGGGCGAAACTGCGCCCCGCTGTATTGCATCGACTGTCGCGTGAGCTCCGGAAAGGTACCCGCCCGTTCCCAGCTCCCGAGGTGCCCCAGCGGTACCAATGGGTACAAGGCAGACGCGGTCGGGGCCGAAAACGAGTGCTAACGATTTGATGATTGACGCTCATGCAAGCGGGAGAGGTCGGTTCAGCGCTAGCGTTGGGTTAGCACGCGGCGAGTACCTCGAGAGTACTGGAGGATACCTACCCACCTTGCCTAGGTAGGTAGTTCCAGCCCTTCCCGCCGCCCCTATTTGTAGGTACATCGGGCTGTCGAGCCAATAGCATGGCAGAGGCAGACCTGCTAGTTCGTACATACATGGTGATGAAAGAGGTGCAGCCATTCTAAAGGGGCTAAGGCGCGTCAAGTCGTGCAGAGCCAATGCCAATCCTTTCATCTCGAAGCAGCGCAGAGAAATCTCACGTTCCCTCGGCAATGGCCCGGGGCGGTGCACTCGTCAACCTTGGAAGGGCGAGAGGGCCACGGCCATAAACATGACCATGGCTTTGTGTGGTTAAATCTCCGACCGCTCAAGAGTGGTGGCACCGCAAACGGAGCCCTCTCCGCCGACTGCAGCTTTGCAAGGCCTTCAGCTGGCCGTCCATGTACATGTACAAGCGAGCCCCCTTTACGTGCGGGCGCGGTCGGGGGGTTGGTTGGCACACAGTAGGGGGCTGCTGTGGTGGTGTACAGGTACATGCGGCATGCACACACACCGACATGGCCACGACCAAAAGAGCATCGCCATCGGCGTCAACAAAACACCATGTGCATGTATGTATGTACTCGAAGCCGTGGCATCCTTGCTGGGCTCCTCCCTCGTATCGACTCCATTCGCTCTTGAACCTTGATCCATCATCCCCTGAGACACGGCCATCAATAATACGGCAGACAAGAGTCTCGGTACAGAGTACTCTGTATGGATACTCTGTGCTCTGTTCCAACGAGGCATGCATCTCCTCTTGCAACTAGCACCCAACTAGGTAGGTATATACTCATGTACAGGTACGAATATCTGGATGTCTACGGATATGTATACGAGCATTGTCTGCTGAAAAGGAGAAGCAATGCCCACCCACCCTTGCCCGGCCCTCGCCCTTTTCGTTTGCTACCCAACCATGGTGTTGTGTACATACATACATATGCATCCGTATGGGTTCCGTGGCATACATACAAAGGCCTAAGCATGTCTGCTTCCGTCTTGGGCCCTTTTCGATGCTGCATGTTGGCCCGTCTTCATGTTTCCCCCCTCCCCTATGTCTCTCTTGTCTCCGACGGCTGAGACGCTCGACGCGCTCACTTTCTTTCTTTGTTATTGCCTGTCTCTTGGGGCCTCGTTTTGTTGGAGAGTCCCACGTCTGTTCGCAGCCTTTGTTTCATCAGCGACGCCTTTGCTCCGAAGGCTGCCCGCCCCCCCCTCCTGCATGGATCTGCCCGTCACTCACATCCCATGTGCGGCCCTTTTGCACGGGCTAAATTTATACAAACACACTAGGCACTGTATACCACCAACAGCCACGTCGAGGCCCTCTTGTCCTCGCAGCTTGTTAGCCGCCTCCCTCCCACACGGGATGCACGAGCACGTTCTAGGCTGTGCTCGGGTCCAGCCCCCACAGAAATGTGAGCCAACAGACGATACTGTGCAGTCGCTGCCTTGGCACTGTAGGCGGCGTCCACGTCGTATCGTGGCGGAGTGGCGACTAGTGCTTGCCGGGAGCCATGAAGTCTGTATGCAAAGGAGAGAAAGCCTTGGCCTCGCCGCGTGAAACATGATGGCTGCTCCATCAAGTGGTCACTGAAGCCACCGGCCGAGGCCTGTCAATTTGCGGTTGAAATATCGAGGCGCTCCCGGGCACCGCCACTTGATGTATTTGATATTGCCTGATGCACGGGGAGCAGGCAGAGTGTTACATCGAGGCTACATACAGAGTATATGCGGGCGACTTAGGTCATGGCATAGCTAGAAACTGGGTTGTGGTGTTGCTGGATATAGGGTAGGCAATATAAATATATGCATGAGTGGAGGAGTCGTCTTTAGCTGCTTATTGTCCAGCCAAATTGCTATTTTGTACGTAATCGTGTGCCATTGCCCTCGGCCGATGACCAGCGGCTCATCTCACGATGCATGCTCATACATGCCGTTCCATGTATACCTGCCCGGTGCAATACCTCGACGCCATCTTGCGGTGGCGTCTCATCTCATCATACCGCCCATGTCAGGCGTGGCTCTCTCCGCACCCTAACGGCGGCGACGCCTCCTTCACTCTCGCTACAAACGTTTCAAAGGCGTTCATGCACTCGACCCAGTTTTTGGTCATCAAGTCATCATCCTCATCGCCGTCCAATCGGTTAGCAGACGGCTTGGCAAACGGGACCCGCCCCCAGCCCGGCCTGTCGGCTGTCCGGGGTGCCCTTCCCGTCTCCCCGAAGCTGAGCTGTGCACCAAGACTCGGCGCTACAGCACTGTGAATAAGAGCACCCAGCTGCTAGACAGCACCGTGCATGAGGCGAGCAAGCCTGTCGACATAGAGCCGTGGCCTCGCGGTTGCAATAAGGTATTCTGCATCCCTCATCGTCTGGTCTACCGTCACGCCAAACTCCACAGCCCAGCATCTGTGAAACCTCGGGCAAGAACAGCGACAAAAGCGCGAGGCCAGCTGTCTCAATTGCAACGCTGTGCCAGGTACGGGCTTCTCTCGTTGTGGAGCAGAGAGCTCATGGATGGAGCTAGAAAGGCGACTCATTCATGCGTGCATCCCGACCTATTTTTACCCCCACAAGTCACGGACCAATCTACCATATGTAACTCGTCGTGGCGCGGCAAGAGTTGGGCCATGGTCCGTCCAGCTAGGGGAAGATCGCCCTGGAGCGGACATTGTATACTGTTCACCATTGTGAGCGAGGCAACTTCCAGTTGTGTGTGCAGTCGCGGGCCAACTGCCCACGCAATACAACTTCAAGCTCTTCCCAACGAGAGCTGAGCCGGAGTTTGCTTGGCTGCAAGTTTGGCGTGCCCGAATGTCAATCTGGCAGATGAGTAGACAGCAGGAACATGGGTGCTCACATGGTTGGACAAGCCGCCTCGCGACACGGGCATAAATCACCGTGCCGCAGACAACATGGACGTCTTCCGACCTTTTCAACTCGTTCGTCAAGGCCGATTTCGATCAAGCGAGAGCCGGGAGCGAAACATTGACAAGATTGTCGACGATGCCGAGTCTGTCAGGGCGGCCGCGAATGCTCGACAACTATTCCAACGCACCTCGGATGACGTGGCCGCGAAGAACATGGCACGACAGGAGGCCAAGCCGGCGCATCTGCCACCAACCAGGCCGAGGCCCATGTCCCCCGCGTTCACTCCGGAAGACCTCCGCGGCGGCAGCACTCGATATCCGGGCTGGAGCTGACTCTGTCTGCATGTATCTGTCGAACCACGCCGGCGTCCAGGGGTGGCGTGAGCAGCGGCGAGCCTCTTTCTTGACCGGCTGCAAGCCATGTTCCTTTCTTGCATACCCACGTCGTTGGAGGAATACCCATCTCCTTGCGCGATCCGTCTTGGCGATGCGGTTTACGCCCGCAGCGCGCCACCGGGGCTCACCATGACGACGAGTTTGCACTGGCACCTGAGCCTTTGTGTATTTTCATCGAGCACGTGTGAGCCGCTGTTCACTCTCAAAGCAGACTTTGATAACCCGTGTCTAGATGTCTACGGTTTGGACTTAGTTGTCTACACGTTGCTTCGAGACCGCACAAGTACAGGAAAGTGACGCAAGCCCGCGTCTACATCCGAGTAATAATGGTGGTCTAAATGTTTCTCGGACAATATTGTGGAATTCATGGAAACATTGAGCTTGGGACCAAGTTTCAGCTACGCTGTTTGAGCGGCGTGACTCACACTTGATGCATATTTCAGTTCACCACGCCAAGATGGGAGCTCAAGGTAAGACAGCGTGAATGTAAAGTAGGCACCCAAGGAGGCTTCAGGCTTCAGCATCAATTCAAGGCGCATATAGCGACACTCGAGTTGCCTGCTAGCCGCCCACGCCCCCCTCTTCACCTCGACTCTCACCGGGCCAAAGCTGCCCAGATCCTGAAAACCGCTTCAGGGGCATCGCCAGGCCGCCCGTCCACAGATCAGCCACCATGTCTTGCCGCGAGCTGGTGTTTCTGCACTTCAACGATGTTGTGAGTCGGGCTTCGGCGTCTGGCTGAGTCGTCGAGCCTCTGCTGACCTGGCGGCTACTCGAGTATCACATGTCCAACGGCGAGAGCATTGCGCGGTTCCTCACGCAGCTGCAGTCCTACCGCAGGCAGTACGAGCACCTGACCCCTTACACAGTCTTTAGCGGCGACGTCTTCTCCCCGTCCCTGGAGGCGTCCATCTTGAGAGGCGCTCACATGCTGCCACTGCTCAAGGAGCTGCAAGTCGATCTGGGCTGCTACGGCAATCACGGTGGGTGCTGCTTAAGTCTTCATGTTGGTTTGGAAACCGTCACTTGACTGAGCCGAGCCAAAGACTTTGACTTTGGCCAAGACAGACTCTGCGAACTGTCATCAGAGACGCCGTTCCCCTGGCTCTTGTCCAACGTTACCCGGCCCCGTGAGAAGGACGAGGCTGGAGACTCTGCAAACGGCCCGAGGCCAGCAGCAGACGATGGCCTCCTTGCAAGCGCCCGCAAGTATCACGTGGCCGAGCTTCAGGGCATCCGAGTTGGCTTCCTGGGCCTCGCCGGCACGTATGCTGGCCTCTTCCTCGGCGGTCCTCCGCTCGCTGACGCCGGGCCAGAGACTGGCCATCCAACTGCTGGGAGCTGCCGCCTTGCAACATCGCCTCGCCCGTCGACGTCGCGCGAGAATGTTCCCGCCATCTGCGCCAAGTCGAGAGGTGCGACGTGGTGGTTGCCGTCACCCACATGCGCCTACCGGAGGACATCCAGGTCTCTGAAGCTCTGCACAAGGGGCCCGCCGACGAGAGAGTGGACCTGCTCCTCGGCGGCCACGACCACGATGTGCTGCGGCGATACGGCGGCGAGGTCTTGGGCCTGGCCGCTGACCCGCAGGTCATCGACTGTGGCTTCTCCAACAAGACTGCCGTCCAGGACGGCTCGGGCATGGTGCCGGAAGCACGGGGCAATGTCCGCATAGTCAAGAGCGGCACCGACTGGAACGGCTTGAGCTGCGTCAGGCTCCGGGTCAACCGCACCGCGGCCGGCGTAGCAAAGGTCCAGGGCGTGGCGGTTGAGCAGGTCATCGACGTTGGGAAAGTCGAGCTCGATGCCGTGTCGCTCTCGGAGAACCGCAGACGCATCGACGAGAGCCTCCGGGCCGTCAATGCTCGCATAGACGAGGTGGGCAGGGAGCCACTGCTCCATACCAGCGTCGCGCTCGAGGGCTCCGGCTCCGTCATGCGGGCTCGGGAGACGAACCTCGGCAACATGCTCGCCGACATGGTGCGGGCCTTTTATGACGTCGACATTGCCCTCGTCAACAGCGGCAGCGTCCGGTGCGACAGGCTCATACACGCCACGACGGGCGCGGGTGCGGGCAAGAAGCCCCTGACTGTGCGCGATCTGATGGAGATATCGCCCTTTAACAACCCGCTCAGGGTCAAGCGCATCGGCAGCGCGGCCATGCTCGACGCCCTCGAAAACTCCTTTTCCGACGCCCACACCGACGGTCGCTTCCTCCATTTCTCGGGCCTGAAAGTGACGGCCGACTGGTCGCGCAGCCAGGGCGAGCGTGTGCTCGAGGCCTGCCATCTCCCGCCGGGGCAGGGCAAGCCAGGGGCTCCAAGACGCATCACCCGGGACGACAGGCTGTCCTTTACGGTTGCAATGGCGGCCTTTATCGCCGACGGCTTCGACGGCTACGTCTCCTTTGCGGACCAGGAGACACTCGTTGGCGACCAAGGGGCCGTGACGGACACCGAGCTGCTGCTGCGCACTCTTGGCTACACTCCCGACCACGGCGTCAAGCCGAAGCAGGACACGGTCGACGACGAGGAGCGGCGCTTTAGCCGAGCCCGTGCATCAATCGTCGTTGAGTGGGACAGCGCGGGCTTGCCCATCGTTGCGCCCATGATCGAGGAGCGGATCGTAGCTGTCAACATGAAGGGTCGACAGGCTCCCATCGATTCAACAGAGGGGACCAAAATTGTCTAATGGTATTGCGAGGAGATGAGCCTCAAGCGTCCCTGGAGAGGTGCGTTCAGCCGAAACACGAGTGACTACCAAGACATACACAGAGGACAGGGGGCTCTCACAATCGGAGCCGCGAGACGTTGTCAGGACCGTGAGCGGGCGAGCTCGAGCTCACGCTCTGCTGCGCTCATAAAACAAGTGGCAGTCATTCATATAATACAACATTTATCACGCGGTCTCGATGCTAATCAAAATTGAGTTTACCGACATCGCCCAGGGGGGGGTTATTGGCTTTGGCGTCCACCGGACCATCGTTGCTTCTCCGGCGGCTGGGTATAACAGGCGCATTATCGGACTCGGTCCATGGGCAGAAAACAGCAATGCCCGTGTCCGCGTTGCCTGGTCCACCGTAAGAACCAACCCCTGGCCGGGCAGAATCACAACACCAAGGGGCCGGCATTCGTGCTCCAGGCCGCCACATGTCCTGGCCGGCAAACGTCCCGGTGGCTACGCCGGCCCACGTCTTCAGTGACGCCGGATCTCGTCGCTCGCGCTCCCCGTCTCGCTGGTGGCCCGATCCTCGCGCCGGTAGTCGCTCGTCTCCCAGTCGCTCGACTTGATGGCGTTGACGCGGCGGACGTACATGGAGTCGATTTCCTCGAGTGTTCTGTCCTTGGACTCGATGACGAAGAAGAAGACGATGGCGACGAGGGCGGCGCAGCAGCCGGCAAACACCAGGCCGTATAGGTAGTCGATCTTGTCGACGATGAAGCGCGTGCTGTAGATGGGAGCATTGTCAGTCGACTCTCTTTGCGTCTCGGACGGGGACGGATCGACTTACAAGAATGATATCAAGCTAGATGGGACGCGGTTAGCAAGCTTCATGACGAACCGGAGTAGATGCTCGCTCACAAGTTCCAGAACCAGTTGGACGCCGTGGCAAGACCCATGCAGGTGCTCCTATATCGCAGCGGGTAGAGCTCTGCATTCACGGTCCACACGAGGGGGCCCCAGCTCACGGCAAAGGCGGCGATGGCCAGGCAGGAAAAGGCCACGAGGGCAGAGCCGGCCCTGGGCGTCTGCATGGGGTCGACACGGTCCAGGGCAAAGTGCCCGACAAAGGCGTAGACGCTTGAGCCGAGTCAGCCTCCCCGTCTCCTCGACTTCCGGCCGCCACTTACAGAAAGCACACCATCATCCAGGCAGCGCCCGTCATGAGCGTGGCGCGACGGCTGAAGCGCTTGATGATCCACAGGCCGGCAATGGTGCACACGACGTTGACGGAGCCGAGGATAAGCTGCGTCGTGTAGCTGTTGCTGATGCCGGTGGCGGCAAAGACGGTGGTGCCAAAGTAAAAGAAGTAGTTGGCTCCAGTCAGCTGTTGTCCGGCGCCCAAGACGACGCCGAGGATGGTGCGGTAGAGCATCCGGGGGCCGGTGAAGATCTCCATGAAGCTGAACTCGGCGGCGCACTCGCTTTCCTCGTCGAGCTTGGCCTGGATGTCGGCGATCTGGCGGTTGACAAGGTCCGAGTCCGGGGCCAGGCCGGCCAGGCGCGCAATCGACGTGCGAGCCTCCTGGATGCGGCCGCGGCCGTAGGCGTAGCGGGGGCTCTCGGGCAGGAAGAGCATGCTCGTGCCCAGGATCAGGGCCCAGGCAAACGAGAGGCCGTTGGGGATGCGCCACGAGGCGCTCGACGGCATCGACGCGGTGCCCCAGTTGACCATTTCGGCGGTCCAGATGCCCAGCGTGATGAGCAGCTGGTACGACGAGATGATGACGCCGCGGATCACGGCCGGCGTGCTCTCCGACTGATACATGGGCACGACGACGGACATGGAGCCGATGCTCAGGCCCGTGACGAGGCGGCCCATGGCGAACTGCGGCCAGCTGGTCGACGACGAGATCTCGATGGCGGTGCCGACGCAGGTGAAGAAGGCCGACAGCGAGATGGACAGTCGCCGGCCGATGGTGTCGGCCATCTTGCCGGCAATGAGGGCGCCCATCAGGGAGCCGATGCTCAGCAGGCCGACAATGGTGCCCTGGCGCGCCGCGCTGAACGTGTACTGGCCGTTGGCCTGGAGCTCGCCGAAGCGCCGGCCGTAGTCGTCCATGAGGAAGAAGCCCGAGATCTGACCGCTGTCGAGGGGGGTGTCGGTCATTAGCAGACGTTCAGGGGTCCAGGGGGGGGGGGGGGCTTTTCTCGAGTTTGGGACCAACTCGAGAGCGCGGCAGCCAGACAAAGACGACTGGACGCACCTGACATAGCCAAAGATGAAGCCGCCGAGACTGGCAACGGCGCCGAGGACGCAGGCAAGAAGCGTCACCTTTTCCTGGGCCGCGTCCTTTTTCTTGCCGTCGGCCACGACACGGGCGCCCTTGTCCCGGTTGACAACGCCGTTGACGTCGAGTTGCTGCGTCGCGGGACGCTCCCGCTGTCGAAGAAACTTCATGCTGGTGTCCACGCCAGACGTGTGCGTCTACAGTGGCTGTTACAGAGGGGGGACGAGGATGTATGTAGTTCCACGACCCGGCGAGTCGGAGCAGCGCGGCAATGGCAGGGACAAAGTGCTACAGGGTGGAGAAGATGCAGAAGGTGGGAAGCAAGAGGGCAGGGACAGAAGGCAACGGGGCGTGGAGCGGCTCATATCGTCGTCATAACTCGGCGTGCCCACCGCAAGAACAGGCCCGAGGCTGCTGTAAGAGGAGAGCGGAAAACTCTATTGCCTGTGCACACACAAAGACAACAACAAGCCAGGAGCAGAAACAGCCGCCTCGTCCCACACGGAGCCTCGCGAGTTCCCCCCCCCGTGAATACGTGCCGTGATGATGGGACGGGACCTCGTCGCTGGGAGACACTCACGCAAGGATGTCGGCAGCCGCATCAACAAACGGCGGCCACGGACGAGGGCCATTCCACAATCTCCAAGAGTCCCACTCTGCAGCGGCCACTGTCCAGCCGGTGGTGGTCCCATATCGTGGGCCGCAGCGGCAGCGCTCGCATTGGCGTGGAAAAGTCGACGGCCGCCGCCCCCCTGACGTGGGAAAAGACGAGTTCTCGGCCGAATATTCCAAGGCTCGGCGCGATCCGGGGCCTCGGGGACAGGCTGAGGCCGATGGGGCCTCGAGTCAGTCAGTGCCGTTGATCTGGGAGGACAGACGGCGATGCTCGGGCTCGTGGCAGGCAGAGTCTCGACGCTGTCGGCGTCCCTGACCCCGTGCCCTGGCGCGTACATGCACCCATACATATGTATGATGAATGTATGGACACACACACATTGTTACATTGTAGCCGCCAAAGTGGATAAGACGACGAACAAGGCCGTCGAAAATTTCTCGAGACGGGCCGATGAGCTCTAGGCCTGGTGGAGACGCAAGTGGGCTCGCAAAGTAAAGGCTGGCCTGCGCCGGACTCGGACCTGGCCCCCGGGCTGAAGCCGGGAGGTCCGGCGCCGGGGCATTGACGAGGTCGCGTGGCCGCGCCGCACATTGTCAATGCGTCGTCTGCTCACCTTACGGAAAAGCAG